>PVIR01039553.1:0-13847 GCA_004026965.1 Petromus typicus
GACAGGGTCTCGCTTTGTGGTTCAGGCTGGCCCTCAGCTCAGCCTCAAACTCACATCACAATCCTCCTGCCTCTGCCTCCCAAGTGCTGGGATTACAGGCGTGAGCCACCACGCCCGGCACTGTGGTATGTGGTACTGGTTGCTGCTGGGTGTGGGTCTCCACACCCAGTATTGTTATGTGGTTACCGGGAATCGAACCCGGGTCCTTGCGCTTGCAAGACAGGCGCCGGAACCACTGAGCTAACTCCCCGGCCGAGGTGGGGCTTTTTCAAAGGTGGTTGGATCTAAACAAAGTGACCCTGGAATCAATTCATGGTGCAATGATAGGACCAAGGATACTGGGATTAAGCATGTAAGTGTGACCCATCACAAGTAACTTGGATAAAATATAAGAGATAGAACTGCGGTTGTCCCTTGTTGCTTTGCTACCTTCCACCTGCCATGAACTATTTCTCCTCTTCCATGCCTGTATGCCAGGCCACCCTGCCTTAGAGCCAATCCAACTATGAACTAAAACCTCTACAACTGCGAGCTAAATAACCCTCTCCTCCTTTAACTTGCGGTGTCTGGGTATTTTACCTCAGCAAAAAGAAACATAACTAAGACAATAATTTTTTGAGATTGATTACAGAGCATGGTAACCATAGTTAATGTATCACATATTTCAAATTTATCACAACAATAACAGCTCTTAAATGTTATCATTGAAAAAATATTTTTTGTTTTTGAGACAGGGTCCAGCTACATAGTTTAGCAGAGCCTCAAACTAATGGCTGTCCTCTAGTCTCAGCATACTAAGTGCTGAGATTATGGGTGAGTACCACATACCTGAAAAAATAAGTTTGTAAAGTAATAGATATGTTAACTACTTTGCTATAATCTAAACATCACCTTGTACTCCATGAGCATATACATTTGTTATTTGCCAATTAAAAATTTTTTAAAGTATAAACCAAATGTAATGATGGTTCATGCATGTGATTCCAGTGCTCAGGAAAGTTGAAGCCCAGCCTAGACAACTTAACAAAAGCCTGCCTCAAAATAAAGAATAAAAGGCCAGGGATATAGCTCAGCATGAAGATTCTGGCTTCAATCCGCCATATATATATACCCACCAAAAAAGCTATGTTAATACGAACAAGTACAGGCTTTTTATTGCCCCTGTTCCCTAAAAAATAAAGTATGATATAACAACAATTTATAGAGCATTTCACAGTCTACCAACTATTATGAATAATCTAGAAATATTTAAAGTATATGGGAGACTGGTGTGGTGACGTATGTATATGGTTCTAGCTACTCAGGAGACTGAGGTGGGAGAATTACTTGAGCCCATGAGTTCAAGAACAGTCTGGATAGAGCAGAGCAGGGTGGCGCAAAGCTGTAATCCCAGCACTTGACAGGCAGGTAGATGGAGAATTAAAGGCCAGCTTGGGCTACCTAGTGAATTCAAGGCTAGCCTAGACTACACGGCAAGACCCAGTCCCATAAAACAAAAACCCAAAATAGCCTGGGTAACATAGTGAAACCCTGTCTGAAAAAAATTAAAATTCAAACCAGGCATAGTGGTACACTTCTGTAATTCCAGCTACTGAGGAGGCTGAGGCAGGAGGATTAAAAATTCAAACCCAGTCTGGGGAGTTAGCTCAGTGGTTCTGGCACCTGTCTTGCAAGTGCACAAGGACCCGGGTTCAATCCCTGGTAACCACATACTATACTGGGTGTGGAGACTCACCCCAGCAGCAACCAGTACCACATACTACAGTGCCGGGCATGGTGGCTCACACCTATAATCCCAGCACTTGGGAGGATTGCTGTGATGTGAGTTTGAGATTGAGCTCAGGGCCAGCCTGAACCACAAAGCGGGACTCTGTTTCAAAAAACCTAAAAAAAAAATTCAAACCCAGCCAGAGCAAATTAGTGACTTAATGAAACCCTGTCTCTCAACAAAAAAAATTTAAATGGCTGAGAAAACAGATCAAAGGATGTAGGTTCAATACTCAGGATTGTAAACAAGAAGAAATAATAAACACAGAACCAAATAAATTATATGCAAATAGTATGCCATATTGTTACTGCATGATGAATTCAACAGGTGTAATCTAGACTCTTGTGTACAGTAACCAACAAGTTATAAGCAGAAACTGATGGCAAAGAGAAAGTAGCTGTATTTATTTGTTTTGTCTGTTTGCCTTTGGTTTTTGGGGTTGATTTTGGTTTTTTGAGACAAGGCCCCACTATGTAATTAAGGGTGGCCTTAAACTCTCTATGTAACCCAGGCTAACCTTGCATTCACTATGTAGTCCTGGCTGGTCTTGAACGTACAGGTACTCTTCTGTGAATGCTGGGGTTACATACATGTGGCAACATGCCCAGCTAGCAAGAAGTTGTGAACAGGGCAAGTCTGTCCCAACAAAAATATGGCACAAACTGAAAACTGCCTGGGTGACAGGAAAGCAAAAGCACTGGACACAAAACACACCACACAGCAGCCCCCAGATAAATCAAGCTTTTGGAATTTAAACTATAAGAATCTTAGCCCAGCTGCTTCCCCTAAGGCTCTAGGTGTGATTAAAAACAAAGATTGACGGAGTACTGTGATATCTCAGAGGCTCTCAACACATACCTATCCCAGACCTCACTCTGATCTTAATCACATTCAAGAAACATAGGATAAAAGTGACTGAAGTTCAGGATAGGAGATCCACTATCTTGTGCTCTCATCTAGAACCTAAAGTACTGAAATTACCTGTCCCCGCTTCCATACCAGGGATCCAACTCAGGACCTTGCATTTGCCAGGCAGGTACAGTGCCACTGAGCTACATCTCCAGACCAACCTGAGTTTCTGTTACGTGATTCTCTATCTTTCTTAGAACAATGGAAAGAGGACTGGCCCTAACGTGATGTTCTAAAACAAAATTTTTTAAAAAGTATTTTGAGACAGGATCTGGCTGTGTAGTCTAGGCTGATTTTGAACTCATTGTGATCCTCCTGCTTCAGCCTCCTGAGTGCTGAGATTATAGGCCAACCACCAGGCCTAGCTGATGTTTACAATTAAATAGATGGAAGAAACTGACTTCCTCAGCTCTACTGCTTCTAACTGTGGGAATATTTTTACCAAGGACTTGAATATTTGATTGTGAGATCCCAAGAAGGATTGAAACCAATCCTTTAGAGATATCAAGGAACTGACTTTATATACAGATCCAAACATTTCTTGTCACTTCAGTTATAGTCCTCATTCAATAATGACCATCTCGGGCCGGGGAGTTAGCTCAGTGGTTCCGGCGCCTGTCTTGCAAGCGCAAGGGCCTGGGTTCGATTCCCTGGTAACCACATAACAACACTGGGTGTGGAGACCCACACCCAGCAGCAACCAGTACCACATACCACAGTGCCGGGCGTGGTGGCTCACGCCTGTAATCCCAGCACTTGGGAGGCAGAGGCAGGAGGATTGTGATGTGAGTTTGAGGCTGAGCTGAGGGCCAGCCTGAACCACAAAGCGAGACCCTGTCTCAAAAAACCTAAAAAAAAAAAAAAAAATGACCATCTCTCACCTGGAATACTAACAATGTTTAAAGTTTTCTTGCTTGACTTTTTTTTTTTTTTTGGAGACGGTCTCTTTGTAGTTTAGGCTGGCCCTGAGCTCACTATTTAGCCAAGGCCAGCCTCAAACTCAGTAATCCTCCTGCCTCTGCTTCCCTCATGCTGTGATTACGGGTGTGGGTCACCACACCCTGCACTGTGGTTTGTAGTATGTGGTACTGATTGCTGATGGGTGTGAGTCCCCACGCCCAGCATTGTGTTATGTGGTTACCAGGGATTGAATTCAGCACCTTGCTTTTACCAGGCAAACACCAGAACCATTGAGTTCAATCCACAGCCCTCCTGCTTAATTCTTGAAGTCCTTCCAACTTTTTTTTTTTTTTTTTGAGACAGGGTCTTGCTTTGTAGTTCAGGCTGGCCCTGAGCTCAGCCTCAGACTCACATCACAGCAATCCTCCTGCCTCTGCCTCCCGAGTGTTGGGATTACAGGCGTGAGCCACCATGCCCAGCACTATGGTATGTGGTACTGATTGCTGTTGGGCGTGAGTCTCCACACCCAGTATGTTATATGGTTACCAGGGATCAAACCCAGGTCCTTGCACTTGCAAGACAGGCACCGGAACCACTGAGTTAAATCCCCAGCCCTGCCCTTCCAATTTTAAAACACAGCAAGGAGTGACTTTTTTTTGGTGGTTAGGGACTACAAACAAGAAGATATATCCCCAGCTCTTTCTGGCTTTTTTTTTTTTTTTTTGGAAACATGATCATGCTTTTTTCCAGCACTTGGGAGGCAGAGGCAGGAAGATTGCTTTAAGTTCTGTATATATAATATTGCTTTAAGTTCCATATATATAATATATGTAATATATATATATATTAGTCCCACCACTTTGAGTGGCTAGGCAGGAGAATATCAAGTTCGAGCCTAGCCTGGGGAACTCAATGATGTGGTGAGATTCTGTTTCAAAATAAATTTTTTATTTTTAATTAATTTTATTGGTACATTTTGTATATACACTATGATCACATTCAATATTGAGGGTTTGTGCCAGTACATGACACATCTTGATTCTTGTTTTTTCCTGTTCCTCTGCCCTCCCTACAACTCCCTGGCCCTTATATAGACAAGCTTTTTTTAACCATCAAATTTTTTATTTCTCTTCTTTACTTATCCTTACTCCCTTTCCTTTTTCCTATAAAGCAATTTCTTCCTATTTCACAATGCCTATTAAGCATTTTAGAACTCCTTTACACCTTCAGATTCTCATACCAGAGAAATAATATGATAGTTAAACATCTGTGTCCTATTTATTTCACTTGTGAGTATCCTCAAGGTACATTTATTTGAGTATGAATAACTGAAATTTATTATTCTTTATGGCTGAGTAGTACTCCATTTTATGTAAACACACACATACACACACACACACACACATCTTCTTTATCCAGTCTCCTGTTTTGGGGCATTTGGATTGTTACCAAGATTTAGCTATCAAAAACTGGGCTGCTATAAACATGGGTGCACATATGTCTCTATGTTATGAATCTTTTAATTTTTTCATGAGTATACCTAGCAGGGGGAGACCAGAGTCAAATGGGACCTCTAATCCTAGTTTTCTGAGGAATCTCCACAGTGATCTATCTCCACAGTGGTTGCACCAGTCTATATTCACACCAACAATAAAGAAGGATTCCTTTCTCTCCACAGCCCTGCCAGCATTTGTTGTTGGTTGACTTCATCATGATAGCAGCCATTCTTTGTGGAATGAGATGGAATCTCAGTGTTCTTTTCATCTGCATTTATAAAAGGACCAGAGATACTGAACATATTTTTCATATATTTATTTCCTGTTTCTGATTCTTCATCAGAGAAGTATCTACACATGTCAGATACACAGTTTTGATTTGATCTTTAAATTTGGTGGGGGAGGTCTGATTTTTTTTTTTTTTGAGTTCTTTATATATTCTAGATATTAGTCCTTTGCCTGAGGAACAGCTGGCATATATTTTTACCCACATTCTGGGTTGTCTCTTTGCTCTTTTTGGGTTGTTTCTCTTCTTCTTTTTGAGACAGAGTCTCGCTTTGTAGTTCAGATTGGTCCTGAGCTCACTATGTAGCCCAGGAGAGCCTGAAACTCACAGCAATCCTCTTGCCTCTGTCTCCCAAGTGCTGGGATTACAGGCATGAGCTACCATGCCCAGCATTGTGGTATATCATACTGGTTGCTGGTGGGCATGAGTCACCATGCCCAGCATTGTTATATGTAGTTACTGGGATCAAACCTGGACCCTCGCATTTGCAAGGCAGGCTGTGGAACCACTGAGCTAAATCGCTGGCCCTACAAAAGTGTTTTAATAAGATGAGGTCCTAATTGATTTTTTTTTTTTTTGTAGTATTTCCTATGCAGTTTGGGTTTTGTTCATGAAGTCTTTGCCTATTTCTATGTCCTCAAGTATTCTATCTATTCTCTCTCCCACCAAATTTACTGTTTTTGTTTTAATATTTAGATCTTTAATCCATTTTAATTTTAGTTTAGTAAATGGTGAAAGATATGGGTCTCATTTTAATCTTTGGCAAGTGGAAAGCCAGTTTTTCCACATCATATATTAAGAGGCTATCTTTCTTCCACTGAAGGTGTTTGGCTCCTTTGTCAAAGATTAAGTGGCTGAGTATGTCTGGAACTGTTTCCGCATCTTCTAATCTGTTCCTCTGATCCTTAGGTTTGTTTCATCCCCCCAGTACCATGCCATGCTGTTTTTATCAGAGTAACTTTGCAGTATAATATAAAGTCAGGCCCTGGGGATATAGCTCAGTGGTTCCGGCTCCTGTCTTGCAAGCGCAAGGACCCGGGCTCGATCCCCAGTAACCACATAACAATACTGGGTGTGGAGACTCACCCCAGCAGCAACCAGTACCACATACCACAGTGCCAGGCGTGGTGGCTCACGCCCGTAATCCCAGCACTCGGGAGGCAGAGGCAGGAGGATTGCTGTGATGTGAGTTTGAGGCTGAGCTCAGGGCCAGCCTGAACTACTGAAAGTGAGACCCTGTCTCAAAAAAAAAAAAAAAAAAGTCAGAAACTGTGATACCCCCTGCTTTGCCTTTGGAATGCAGAATTACCTTTGCTATTGTATATCTCTTCTGGTTCCAAAGAATTCCAGGGCCAGGCATTTAGCTGAGTGGTTCCAGTGTTTGCCTGGCAAGCCCAGAGTCTGAATTCCATCCCTGTTAACCACATACCCCAGTGCCAGGCATAGTGGCCCACTCCTGTAATCCCAGCACTCAGGAGGCAGAGGCAGGAGGATTGCTGTGAGTTTGAGGCTCACTTGGGCTACATAGTCAGTTCAGGGCCAGTCTAAACTACAAACTGAGACCCTATCTCAAAAAATAATATAATAAAAAAAGAATTTCAGAACCTCTTCTTTTTTTCTAATTTTGTGAGAGATGCTGGTAAGATTTTGATTGAGATTGCACCGAATCTTTGTAACAATTTTGGAAGTACAGCCATTTTCATTGTATTGGTTCTTCCTATCTTCTTTCTGATATCTTCTTCAGTCTCCTTTTTCAGAGTTGTACAGTTTTCAATGTAGTTTCTTACTACTTTCATTAGATTGATTCCTAGGTATTTAATTCTTTTCATGCTATTTTGAAAGGAACTGTTTATCTAACTTCCCTTTCCATGAGTCTGCTATTGGTGTACAGGAAGACTGTTGACATTTATTTTCTTATGTGGTACTGGGGATCGAATTCATGACCTTGTGCTTGCAGGCAGATGCAGCACCACTCAGCTAAATCCCTGCCCCTGGCTATTGGTTTTTACCTTTGTATCCACCTATGTCACTGAATTTGGTTATCAAAGTAGAAGTCTTTTGGTGGAGTTTTCTAGGTAGAGTACCATTTCATCTGTAATTAATTTAACTTCTTCCTTTCCTATCCTTAAATTTTTTATTTATTTATTTTTTTTTTAATTTTTTGAGACAGGGTCTCACTTTGTAGTTCAGGCTGGTCCTGAGTTCAGCCATGAACTTAGCAATCCTCCTGCTTCTGCCTTCTGAGTGCTGGGAATACAGGCATGCACCACTGTGCCTGGCACTGTGGTATGTGGTACTGATTGCTGGTGGGCATGAGTCACCATGCCTGACATTGTTGTATGTGTTTAAGAGGGATCAAACCTGGGACCTTGCACTTGCAAGGCAGCTGCTGGAACCCACTGAGCTAACTCCCTGGCCTCCTTATTCACTTTATATATTTTTTTGATATCTGGCTAATGTTTCCCGCACTATTCTGAACAAGAGTGGTGACAGTGGAATCCTTTCTTGTTCCCAATTTTACAATGAAAGCTTTAATTTTTAGTGCATTTAATATGAGTTGGCTGCTGGTTTGTCAGAGATAGCTTTTCTCAGATTAAGATAAAGACCATCTATACCAGTTTTCTGTAGGAATTTTGTCATGAATGGGTGTTGGACCTTGTGAAATACTTTTTCTGCATCTATCAAGAGGATCATATGGTTTTTGTCTTTCATACTATTAACAGTGTATTACATTTATTGTTTAGTGCATGTTGAACCATCCTTGCACCTCTTGGATAAATCTAACTTTGTCACGGTGTATAACCTTCTTGATGATTTGCTGTATTCTCTTTGCCAGCATCTTACTGAAGAGTTTTGCATCTATGTTCATTAGGGAGACTTATCTGTAATTCTCCTTTTTGGTTGGATCTTTCGTTGGTTTTGGTATCAGGCTAATGGTTGCTTCCAGGAATGAATTTGGGAGGACTGCTTTCCTTTCAATTTCATTAAAGAGTTTGAGAAGTAGCAGAATTAGGTCATCTCTAAATTTCATGTAGAATTCAGTAGTAAATCCATGAAGGCCAGGGCTTTTCTTTGTTAGTAGTTTTTAAATTGCAGATTCAATTTCATTGGCGATAATGGTATAATTTTGGTAATTCACATGCATCTAGGAATCTGTTCATTTATTCTGTATTTTTCATCTTATTAGAATTTCTCAAAATAGGTATTGGTGATCTCTGTCTCTGTAGGATTTGTTGTGATTTTACTCTTTTTATTCCTAATTGCATGGATTTGAGTCTTTTCTTTCCTCTTTTTGATAAGATTGGCTAAGGGTTTGTCAATTTTTTTACTTTTTCAAAGAACCAAATCTTCAATTTATTGATTCTTTGTACTATTTTCTTCATTTCCATTGCATTAATTTCTACTCAATTTTTAATAATTTTTTCCTTCATATGAGCTTTGGTCTTGACTTGGTCTTCTTTTCTAGAAGCCTGCAGCTCAATATTAGGTTGTTTATTTGAGCCCATTCTGTTATCCTGATATAGGAGTTCACCACTATAAATTTCTCTTGTAGGACTGCTTTCATTGTGTCCCATGAGTTCCAATATATTGTATTGTCATTATCATTTAATTGTAGAAATTATCCAATTTTCTTCTTTAATTTCTTCTATGACCCATTGGTTGTTCAGGATGGTATTGATTTCCCTTTGTTTATGACATTCTTGTGATTTCTTTTGCTATTGATTTCCAATTTCATTGTACTATGGCCTCATAGTTTCATTTTCTTTGTATATACTTAAGCATGTTCTATGAGCTAGTATATGGTCTATTTTGGAGAAAGTCACATGTACAGCTAAGAAAAATGTGTATTCTGATGTGAGGTTGAATACTCTGTAGATGTTTACTAAGTCCATTTGCTCAAAAGTTTGGTTCAATTATAATATTTCATTGTTCATTTTTTGTCTAGTTGACCTATTTGTGGCAGTGGGGTACTAAGGTCCCTTATTACAACTGTATTAGTGTTAATATGATTTTATGTGTCTGTTAATGTTTGTTATATAGTTGGGTGCACTTTTATTTGTGCATACACACACACACACACACACACACATATATGTATTTATGATTATTATTTTTTCCTCTTGAATTGTTTCCTTTACCAGGAGTGACCTTCTTGGTCTGTCTTAATCAGTCTTAGCTTGAAATTCACTTTTTCTTTTTTGCAAATAAAACAGCTACTCCTGCTTTTTTTTTTTTTTTTTGGCAAGTTCCTATTGGATGAAATATTGTTTTCCATCTCTTGACAGTCTATGAATCTGTTCTTTTTGTTTGTTTCTTGTATGCAGCATATTGTTGGACTTTGCTTTTTTTTTTTTTTTTTTTTTTTTTTTTTTTTTTTTTTTTTTTTTTTTTTTTTTTTGAGACAGGGTCTCACTTTGTGGTTCAGGCTCACCCTGAGCTCAGACTTAAATCACATCAGCAATCCTCCTGCCTCTGCCTCCCGAGTGCTGGGATTACAGGCGTGAGCCACCACGCCTGGCACTGTGGTCTGTGGTACTGGTTGCTGCTGGGCATGAGTCTCCACGCCCAGTATAGGTATGTGGTTACCGAGGATCGAACCCGGGTCCTTGCGCTTGCATGACAGGGGCCGGAACCATTGAGCTAAATCCCCGGCCCTGGACCTTGCTTCTTGATCCATTTTGTCACTCTGTTTCTTTTGATTAGTGAACTGAGACCATTAACATTTATGGTCATTAACATTTATTATTGATATGTATGGTCTTATCTCTATCACATTTTCCTGCACTTATCTTCCTTTCCTTTTCTGTTTAATTTCTTGCCTTGTAGAGTCATTCTGTTTGGGGTTCATAAAGTTGTAATCCTTATGGTATCTTTCTAGAATGTCCTTCAGAACACTTTGGAGTGCTGGTTTGCTGGTCATGAATTTCTTCAGGTGTTCTTTGTCAAGGAAATATCTTATTTCTCTATCAATTTTGAAGGAGAGTTTTGCAAGATATATCAATCTGGGTTGGAGTCTGTTTTCTTTCAGGGCTTAAAATACTTCTTTCCAAGCTCTCCTTGACTTGACAGTTTGGGTTGAGAAGTCTGCTGTGATTCTGATGGGCTTTCCTTTATAGGTAATTTGTTTCCTTTCAGCTTTTAATATTCTGTCCTTGTGTTGAATTTCTGGAATCTTGACTATTATATGTCTTAGGGAAGACTTTTTTTTTTTATAATGGCTAAATCAAGTCCTATATACTTCATTTATCTGTATCTGAAAGTGTTTCCTTTTTTGGGAAGTTTTCTGCCATACTTTAGAGAATAGTTTTGTTTTGTTTTCCCCTATGTCCTTTGTGCTATCTCCTGCTTTTTATGGACTCTAATCATGTCATTTTTTGATGATTCCAAACTCATCAATTACTTGTCTTGGTCATAATAATGTCATTAGCTTGTAAATTTTTTTATTTTCTGAGCTGTAAAATCACTGTTTATTTCTTTATGATTAGTAGACATTGAAGGAAACTTTTTAGCAAAGTTTTTTTAAAGTCTGACATTCAATTGGTGCTGAAGAACACCTTGAAACTGCACTGAGCAGCTTTAGATAGTATTGATTTGGTTTATTAATTTAGCAATTGATTAAAATTATGAGTCACTCCAAAGCCTAGGTGTGATTTACTAAATCTGCCTTTGGAAGGTATAAACAGACTTCTCTACACCAGTGGTCACATTGAGATCTCAATGACTGATGAAACTGTGACATTGCTAATAGCAAGAAAACACTACATTGAATCTATATAGTAGTTGTGGGAGTATAGCCAATTTGATAATATTGGTTCTTCCTACCCAGGAACAAGGGATGTTTTTCCATTTTCTGCTATCTTCTTCCATCTTCTTATTCAGAGTGCTGTAGTTGACCCTGCTATTCCTCTGCTAGGTATATACACAAAAGAACTGAAAGATTCACATCACGGTGACATATGTGCACCCATGTTTATAGAAGCTGTTTGTGATAGCTAAATCTTGGAAACAATCAAAGTGTCCATCAACTGGAGAATGGATAAAGAAGATGCGGTTCTTTTATAGAATTGAGTATTACTCTACCATGAAACATGATAAGACTGAGTCATTCATACTCAAATGAATGTACCTTTAGGACATCCTCATAAGTGAAATAAATAGGTTACAGAGTGTAAAGATTGTTATCTTTCTCTGGTATGAGAAAATGAAGATGTAAATGAACCCTAGAATATATAGTATATATTGTGAAATAGAAAATATATAAAGGGAAATGGGGGATAAGGGTAAGGAACGACGGGAAAAATAAAGTGATGGTAATAAAAAAAAAGGAAAAAAACCCTATGTATATAGGAGGCGGGGAGTTGTAGGGTGGGTTAGGGAATGGGAAAAAGTGAGAATTGATGTCATATCATATACTGGTACAAATTCTCAATGCTGAATGTTGCCATAATGTGTATATATAATGTACCAATAAAGATTAGAATTTTAAAAAAATACTACAGTTGAGAATTATGACTCTGTGCAGCCAATTTCCAAGATTAAATGTTAGCTCAAGATAATGCAGATGTGGGCCGGGGAGTTAGCTCAGTGGTTCCGGCGCCTGTCTCGCAAGCGCAAGGACCCGGGTTCGATTCCCCGGTAACCACATAACAATACTGGGTGTGGAGACCCACACCCAGCAGCAGCCAGTACCACATACCACAGTGCCGGGCGTGGTGGCTCACGCCTGTAATCCCAGCACTAGGGAGGCAGAGGCAGGAGGATTGTGATGTGAGTTTGAGGCTGAGCTGAGGGCCAGCCTGAACCACAAAGCGAGACCCTGTCTCCAAAAACCTAAAAAAAAAAAAAAAAAAAAAAAGTAGTTGTGTATCTAGCATGCCCTAGGTTCAGTAAGTGATCACTTCTTAGACTGTTCCCCCCAAAAAATGTCTTATTTATTTCTCTCTGGCATATATAATTCATGAAGAGATTTCATTGCTGCTTTAATTCTCCAGCACTTTGAATTATTTTTTGTACATATTATTCAATAAGTTGGTATATACTGACGACTGGTCCTACCTTGATGAGTTTTGTTAGAGGTGGGATGACAGCATCTTAAGAGCTATTCATTAGTTGTATTTACTTTTTTTTTTTTTGAGACAGTGTCTTACTATGTAGTTTAAGCAAGACTGAATTTGAACTCACTATGTGTCTAGCTGGTTGTTGCAGTTGCAGCCACTTCCCTGCATCAGCCGCCTCAGTGCTAACAGGCACGTGGCACCATCCCCAATGCTGTCCAGTGGTTTTCATTTTCATTTCATGGTACTGGGGACTGAACTCACTCATACTAAGCAGACATTGTATCACTGAGGTACACTCCTAGCCCCACATCTGTTTGTATATGTATGTATCTGGGTACTGAACTCAGAAGGATGGACTCTAATTTGTAATTTTCCTGCCTCACCTCCCATGTAGCTGGAATTACCGTGCCTGGTTCCAAGTCTGTTGAATTTTTTAAAATTTGTTTTTGAGACAAGGTGTAGTTTCATATGTGTAGTTTTAGGCTGGTCTTGAACTTGCTCTATAGCCCAGACTATTCTTAATCTCATGACAATTCTCTGCCTCAGCTTCCCAAATACTGGGATTACAGCCAAGTGGTACCACATCTAGACATGTCTATTAATTCTGAACAAACCTCAAATCCACATTTCTAGGCTTGTTAACATCTTCAATACTGAATAGTGTAAAGAATGGTATAGCCTGAATTGTTACTTTTTTTTTTTTTGTACTGGTAATTGAACTCAGATCTTGCCAGCCAAATGCTGTGCCACTCACTGGGCTATATCCCTGGCCCTTATCTTCTCTAAAAAGTGCTGATTTTTTCTCAGTAACTGGTAGTCACCTAAATTTGTTTATTTGTGCATATCTGTGGGAAGCCCATGAAGTTTCCCAAGTCCTTAGGATGGGACCAATCCCTCCTCTTACCAGTAATACAATGGTGACTCGGTTCACAAACTTAATTTCATGATTCTGGAAAACACGGCCACATTTGTGTTCCCATAAGAGAGACGGTCATGGTCCTGTGTGTCACCTGATGCGAGCTGGCAAACTAAAACAAAATTTTGACAAACACTGATGTTTGTAAACCAAACTGACCACAAAAGCAACAGTGAATTGAGACGTGCTGTACTGTCAGGGGGTTGATGTTAGGCTTTGTGTAAGGAAGATAGAGAGCAGTGCTGTAGGGTAGTGGGAGTGAACTATGGCATGCGTATTTTTTTTTTTTTTTTTTTTTTTTTTTTTAGGTTTTTGGAGACAGGGTCTCGCTTTTGTGGTTCAGGCTGGCCCTGAGCTCAGCCTCAAACTCACATCACAATCCTCCTGCCTCTGCCTCCCAAGTGCTGGGATTACAGGCGTGAGCCACCACGCCCAGCACTGTGGTATGTGGTACTGGTTGCTGCTGGGTGTGGGTCTCCACACCCAGTATTGTTATGTGGTTACCGGGGAATCG
>PVIR01039554.1:0-13847 GCA_004026965.1 Petromus typicus
TTTGCTCTTTGGCAGCTGGGCCATGGGTTGGGAGAATGTCAGAAAGCTCCAACTCCATCTCTCCAGGGTCTGCCAACCACACCCCAGCCTGAGGTTAGGATGCAGAGACAAGGACGAGGCAGAGAATTCCAGGCTGCATGCCACCCTCGGCGCCACTGGCTGCCCTGCATGCATCGTGGGCAGAATGGTGCTTTACTCTTGCTGCTTTCACTGGACCCTCCCGGTCCCAGCTCAGCCTGTTTCCAAAGCAGCGTGTGTGGTAGATATTGACTTAGATACGCACCTGTAGAGCCATATTTCATGCCCGCACTAGGCCACCTGCCAGAGGTCCTACAGCACGGCCCCATCAGGGCTGCGGAGGAGGATGGTCCTGGTGAGGTGGAAGGGTCCTGTGCGTGCTGGGTGTTGATGAGCCAGACAGTCAGGTGGGTGAGGCAGAGGCAGAGGCAGAGGCAGAGCCCTATGCCAGGAAGAGGGTGAGTAGGGCTGGGCTCCTGCTGCTCTGCCAGTGACCAGAGGACCTGGCACCCAATATGTGACCCCAGAAGTTGGTATTATGCCTGTGCCACATTTGATGGGGATGTAGATTGGTGTAACTACTGAGGAAATCAGTTTTTAGTGGGAAATCAGTGTGGGTTGTCCTCAAAAAACTAGAATTAGAAGTCTCATTTGACCCTATCATTTCCATGCTGGGTATATTCACAAAATAATTAAAAGCATCATACCACAGCAACATCAACATACCTATAGAGCAACACAATGTGGACTAGCTAAATCTTGGAAATAGCCAAAGTGCTAATCAACTAGAGAGTGGATAAAGGTTTTTTTTTTTTTAATACAAAATAGAGTATTACTTAGCCATAATGAATGATAAATTGGAGACATTTATAAATAAATGAATGCACATAGAGACCATACTCATAAGTAAAATAAATATGGCACACTAGCAAATACCATATAATTTCTCTAATGTGATAAACTGAAAGTGTAAATGAGGTTCAAAATGTATAATAGGTATTGTGAAATAGGAAGAAAATCTTCAAAGAGGAAAGGGAACTGGAATGGGGGAAGCAAAGAAGGGAAAAAATTAAAAATAAAATGGAAAAGTGGAAATAAAGCTTTTGTGTGAGGGGGGAGGGCTGAAAGAAGGCTCGGATGATGGGAAAAAAATAAGAAGTAAGATATATCATGTATAAACTCTCAATGATAAATGTGAAAAAAATGTATATTTAAAATGTACCAATAATCTCGTTAAAAAAAAAAAAAAAAAACAATCTACCAAGATTAATGTTCTATGGAAAACTATCTTTCCAAATTGATGGATAAATAAGATATTTTCTTGGCAAGGAGTCCTTGAGGAAATTCATAATCATCAAAGCAGCACTCTAAAATGTTTTGAAGAACATTCTAGAAACAGATAATGAGGACTAAAATTCCATGAACTATAGTAGAATGAATCCAACAGTCCAGGCTAGCAAATAAAAAAGAACTGATAACCAGAAAATAACCAGACAAATAAAAGTCAGTACATATCAGTTATAACCATCAGTGCTAGTGGTCTTAATTCACAACTGAAAATATATAGGCCTGCACAGTGCATCAAGAAGCAAAAATCCAGCCTTGGAAACAATCCAAATGTCCATCAACTGCAGACTGGATAAAGAAGATGTGGTTCTTTTATAGAATGGAATATTACTCTGCCATTAAAAATGATAAGATTAAGTCATTCATACTCAAATAGATGTACCTTGAGAATGTCCTCATAAGAGAAATAAACAGGCCACAGATGTGTAAATATTGTATCTTTTCTCTGGTATGAGAAAATGAAGTTGTAAATGAGCTGTAGTATGTGTAGCTGATATTGTAAAGTAAAAAATATTTAAAAGGAAAGAGGGTAAGAAATAATGAGGGGAAAACGAATGTGGAAATAATAAAGAAAAAAGAAAACAAAGAATGTGTATATGGGGGGGTTTCAGAGTGGGGGGAAAAGGGAAAAAATGAGAACCAAGTTATGTCATATTCTGGTACAAACTCTCAATGTTGAATGTGATTATGATGTATATTCATAATGTACCAAAAAGATAAAAATTTTAAAAAGAAGAAGAAGCAAAACCCAATAATACCTTGCATAAAAGAAACACATCTAGGGCCGGGGAGTTAGCTCAGTGGTTCCGGTGCCTGTCTTGCAAGCACAAGGGCCCGGGTTCGATTCCCCAGTAACCACATAACAATATTGGGTGTGGAGACCCACACCCAACAGCAACCAGTACCACATACCACAGTGCCGGGCGTGGTGGCTCACACCTGTAATCCCAGCACTCGGGAGGCAGAGGCAGGAGGATTGTGATGTGAGTTTGAGGCTGAGCTCAGGGCCAGCCTGAACCACAAAAAAAGCGAGACCCTGTCTCAAAAAAACCTAAAAAAAAAAAAAAAAAAAGAAACACATCTAATTCAAAAAGAATTCATGGATGAAAGTCAAAGGATGAAAAACAGTTCTTCATGTGACAGGGTAAAAAACATGGATAACTATTTCACTTTCAGCCAAAGTGGATTTCACGCTAAGACTGCCTGAGAGACAAAGGAAACAATCCAAGAGGAAGAGATAGCAATCATAAATATATGTGTACCAAATATGTATGCACCTAACTAAATAAAATAAATATTAACAGACATGAAAGATCATGTAAGCACTAACACAACTATAACAGGGAGGCTCAATAATCTACTGTCACAAACAGACTGATAAACTACACAAAAAAAGTCAATGATTAAATATTAAAACTGAACCAAACTTTTGAACAAGTGGACTTACTTGTGTCCAGAGGGTTCAACCTACAACATCAGAATACAGACTCTTCTCAAAAGCACATGGACATCAAAATAGACTACATACTAGCCCATAAAACATGTTCAAGTAAATGCAAAGGAGTTTAAATTATCCTACATGTATGATCAGCTCCTTCTGCAATGGAATTGGAAATCAATGACAAAAAAAACCCCACAAGAACTTCATAAACACATGGAAATAATATTACACCTTCCTGAACAACCAATGGGTCACAGATGAAATTAAAGAAGTTAGACAGTTTCTAGACCTAAATATTGAAACAAAAACATTAAACCTGCTGCAAAACAGTTGAGGTAAAACTCCTGAAGACAATGACATAGGGAACGACTCCATGAACAAATCCTCTATAGCATGAGAACTGGCAGAAGAAATCAACAAATGGGATCTCATCTGATTGAGAGGCTTCTGCACAGCAAAGGAAACCACCAACACAGCAAAAAGGCAACCAGCAATATGGGAAAGAATCTTTCCCAGATGTTTCTCAGACGAAGGGCTACTAGCTAGGATATATAAAGAGCTTAAACAAATCATCCCCTCAAATTTAAAGATCAATTCAAAAATGGGCATCTGAAATGAACAGACACTTTTCAGAGGAAGAAGTAAAAGCAGCTAAGAAGCATATGATGAAATACTCAACATCACTGGTCAACCGAGAGATGCAGGTGAAAACAACGTTGAGATTTCATCTCACTCCACAAAGAATGGCTGCTATCCTGAAAACAACCAACAACAAATGCTGGAGGGGCTGCAGGAAGAAAGGAGTCCTTCTCCACTGTTGGTGGGACTGTAGACTAGTACAGCCTCTATGGAAATCAATGTAGAGATTCCTCACCAAGCTAGGATTGGAGGTCCCATTTGACTTGGCCATGGCTTTGCTAGGTATATACACAAAGTAATTAAAGATTCATATCACAGTGACATGTGTGCACCCATGTTTATAGCAGCTCAGCTTGTGATTGCTACATCTTGGAAACAACCAAAATGTCCATCAACTGAAGACTGGATAAAGATGTGGTTCTTTTATTAAATGAAGTACTATTCTGCCATTAAAAATGATATGATTGAGTCATTCCTACTCAAATGGATGTACCTTGAGGACATCCTCATAAGTGAAATAAATAAGTCACATATGTATAAATATTGTATCTTTTCTCTGGTATGGGAAAATGAAGATGTAAATGAGTTCTAGAATATAAAGTAGATATTGTGAAATAGAAAATATTTAAAAGGAAATGGGGTGTGGTGGTAAGTAAAGAGGGGAAAAATAATGTGAAGGTCATTAAAAAAGGAAAAGCCTATGTATATAGGAGGCAGGGTGTTGTAGGGAGGGAAGGGGAGTGGGGAATAAGTGAGAATGAAGTCACGTCAGATCATACACTGGTACAAATTCTCAATGCTGAAAGTGACTATGATATACCAATAAAGATTTGAATTTTTAAAATGAAGCTAGACAGTTTCTACAATTAACTAATAATTCCAGTACAACATACTGGAACTTATGAGATGCAATAAAAGCAGTCATAAGAGGGAAATTTATAGCATGAATTCTCATATCAGAAAAATCAACTTAAGCACAAAGAACCTAATGTTGAACCTCAAAATTTCAGAAAATGAAGAGTGAGTCAAGCCCATAGTTCATACTAGGGGTGAAATTATAAATCTAAAAACAGAAATTAATCCAATGGAGACTAAGAAAACAATAAAAGAATCAATGAATTGCTTGGGTTTTTTATTTAGTTGATTTTACTAGTACATTCTATATACACCTCATGATCACACTTGACATTGAGAATATGTACCAGTATATGACACAACTTGATTCTCATTTTTTCCTGTTCCTCTGCTCACCACACTATCCCCCCACCCCCTTTATACATAATTTTTACTTCCTTTTTACAATCAATTTTTTTCTTTCTCACTCTTTTTTTTGAAAGATAAAATAAAACTGACACACACTTAGCCAACCTCATCAAAAAATGAAAGAAAAAACCCAAGGTCATGCAATAAACAATGTATTTATTGTATTATGTGTCTCAGTATCTTTCTGAGGATTTTGGCATTTATATTCTTTAGAGAGACTGGTCTGTAGTTCTCTTTTTTTTGTTGTTGTTGGATCCTTCTCTGGTTTTAGTATCAGGCTAATGCTTTCAGTAATGAATTTGAAAGTATTACTTCTCTTTCAATTTCATTAAAGATTTTGAGAAGTATTCCCATAAATTCTTTTCTAAATTTCATGTAGAAATCAATCAAAGTAGCAGTCAGTCCATCAGGGCCTGGAATTTTCATTGTTGGCCAGTTTTTTGAGTACATCCTTAATTTCATTGACCAATATTGGTTTATTTAGAATTTTTATATCTTCTTGATTCAGTTTTGATAATTTACATGTATCTAGGAAACTGCGCATTACTTCTGTGTTGGCCACCCTATTAGAATACAGATTCTCAAAGTAGGTACTGACAACCTTCTGGACATCTGTGGTATCCCATTATGATTTCACCCCTTTCATTCCTAGTTCCATGGGTTTGATTAGTGCCTACCAGACTCTAGGAAAGAAAAAGTCAAACCACATGAAACAAAAAGCAAACACCTCCATCCAATGATCTCATTGGGGTCTCCAAATGATATAGGGTACAGGATGTAAGTCTCCCAAGTAATTCAAATAACGTAAGGGAAATATTTTAACTCCCAACCTGCTACACAGAGCTATGTCCTCTCAAATCTAAGATGAATTCTAAGAACAACAGAGGTTAAGAATAGGGAATATTTACTGAGGGAAAGATGACGTCCACATAAGGGAGAAAGGGGTAGGGCACCTGCAGAGTAGGTGTTCTGCCAACTCTGCTTCTCAGTGGTGTTTTGAACAAGGCCACAAAGTGAGGTGGTTTCAGGAGGGATAAGAGTAGAGTCAACTAATAAGATTAAAAGTATAATTGCTCAGGAATATTAATTCAATGGGAAAACACCTTATTATTTCATAGATTCCTTTTGTTTCATAGACCCTGGTGTTTGGTTCATGGATTTTTGGCCTTTTTTTATAGTAAGAGGAGGTTTGTTTTCTTACTAACCTTGAGACACTCCTTTTTTTAATTCAGAACTTTATTGGTATATTATATATACACATCATAATCACATTCAACATTGAGAATTTTTACCAGTATATGATACAACTTAATTCTTACTTTTTTCCTATTCCCCTAACCACCCTACAATCCCCTTCCCTATACATACACACACACACACACACACACACACACACACACACACACACACACATATATATATATATGCTTTGTTTACTTTTTATTTTTATTACCATCACATTATTTTTCCCCTGGGAATTTGGCTTTTTGTTTCATAGATTATGGCTTATGGCTCATTTAGGTAATCAAAATCATCTTTTTTTTTTTCAGTACCAGGGATCAAGCCCAGCTCTTGTGCTTCCAAGGTAGCTGCAGTACCACTTGAGCTAAATCTCCAGACCAAAATCATCTTAAACTTCATCTCATGAATTTTTGCCAATTACATCTCTTGTTATAATTATTTTTCATTTCCGTTTTGTCTATGTTGGATTCGGATTTAGTTCCTTGCTTTGTTAGATAACAGCACTAAAGAAAAGGTAGTGTTGGAGCGTCACCTAGAGGAACTTACTAGTAACTAAATTTAGAAAATTTTTAGGGTCCTGGGATTTAGCTCAGTGGTTCTGGTGCCTGTCCTGCCAGTACAAGAGCCTGGGTTCAATCCCCAGTAGCCACATGCAACAATACTGGGCGTGGAGACTCACCCCCACCAGCAATCAGTACCACATACCACAGTGCTGGGCGTGGTGGCTCTCGTCTGTAATCCCAGCACTCGGGAGGCAGAGGCAGGAGGACTGTTGTGAGTTTGAGGCTGAGCACAGGGCTAGCCTGAACTACAAGGCGAGACCCTGTCTCAAAAAAAAAAAAAAAGAAAGAAAGAAAATGTGTATGAGAATCTGATAAAACATACATTCCTGATACCTGATTCAACAGAAGGACAGATTGTTCTTAAAGGCAATTTTATTTTAGTCAGCCCCAGATCTTAGGAAAAGGTTACAAAGAATGGTTTTTGCTCCAGATGGTTCACTTCTTTATTTTGGTAAAAAAAAAAAACTGCCTCTTTAGTATTTTATAATGGAGACCAAAAAGAAGCCAGGGAAAGAAAACAGACTAAGGAGAAGCAGCCATTTTTGTCATGACCTTAAAGAGATAGACCCTAAATCTGATTCTCAGAAGGCCCGAAGGAGCTCAGTATCAGCTAACCTCACCCGCTGCTGCTGCAGAAAGCCAGGCTACCTTGGAGGGATTGCTGGACAAGGTCCCCTAAGTGATGCCCTGTCAAGACGGTCTTCAAAAGTTGGGCTCTGCTCTGAGCAGAGGGCCCAGAGCTCGGACACATCTTACCAGCGAGTGCAGCAAGACTGAAGGCCACTTTCCACCTTCCCCTCTGGCGGAAATGGCTTCTCCAGCCATCACCTCATTGAGAGGAGTCTCTGAGGAAGAGATAGCTCACAATTTCTATAAGACTGGAGCTATAACTAGGATAGTTTTCTTTTGACACATTCCAGGCCCCCTCCTGGGGAGAAATTTTATTTTGTTTAAATGTTGTAGTTTTTCATAAGTCACTCTTGCAATATGTAGGTTGGTATACTGTCCCATGCCCTCTCAGAAGAGCTCGATTTTACTTAAAAATTTAGCCCAGAGATCTTTGTATCGATGAGGCTTTAATACACAAAAAGAACTCAAATAATTTGAAAGTCCGGGTATGCTACATAACAACTGCAGATCGTGTATCAGGGAAAACACAGAGACTGCAGCCTTCCTTTCTACCGTCTGAAGTGGCTTGATATACGAGGTTCTTCTGCTTTCTAGTTCTCAGACTCTTCCTGGTAATATCTGGGATTTTATTTTTAAGTTGCATGATTTGAATATTCTGAAAGATAGAGTCTGAGTGAAAGAGGGGGACTGGACCTTTCTTAGCAAAAAGTGAAAGAAAAATATTAAAGCAACGTGCTTCTCGCTTTGAGTTCATAGATTCCACCAGGTCCCAAGGTCAATATTAGTTATCACCTGAGTGACCACTGAATTTCACAGCTTAGGTCCTATTTCCAGCCACACAACGAGGGGACTCAGGACCTGAGGCAGACTGAGCTTATGCACTTTGGTTTTGAAAGAGTTGGAAATCGCCATGCTGAGAGAGGTAGGGCTGGGAGGAGGGGCTGGCCAGGAGCCTGGAGGGAACCTCTGCCTCTGTCCTTAAGTGACCTGTGGATGGCGCTAAGGTACCTGCTGTTTGCAAGAGGGTGACAGGAACTTGGGGGAATAGTCAGCCCGGGTCATCATATATCAGCAGGTCACACAAAAGCAAAGCACAGCATATACCATATAAAAACATTTCTGCAGAGGTGACTGAGGAGGAAAATCTTTTATAGAAAATGAAAATGGCACTCTAGTCAATAGCAGTGCTATACAAGCATCATTTATGTACCCACTGACAGAAAGAACTGTTTTTATAAACACAGTGGAAGCCTGGCATAATGGCTGAATCATGTAACCCCAGAACTCCAGCAGGATGTGTCAACAGGACCTCTGACAGTTCTGGGCTAGTTAGTGAGTCCTAAGGCTACTCCTCTGTAAAGGGGACACCTGAGTCAGGGAACCTGAGTTCCCTCCTGCTTCATGTGCCAGATGAGCTTCAGGCATGGGTGACACATACCTATAATCCCACCACTGAGGAGGCTGAGGTGGGAGGACGGCTGAGTGTGAGCCCTGCCTGGCTATCTAGTGAGCAGAAAGCCAGCCATGGAGAAACAATAGGGCGTGGCAGCTAGGGGGTCAGCAGGTGCCTCAGGAGAGAAAGGGGGGATGCAGGCCCACCCACCATCAGGGCGCCGCCATTTCCCATCCATCCCACAGGTTAAACCCTCCCCGGATAAACCAGGCGATCCCTTGGTGTCTGCCGGGCTGAGGCTCCTCCACGCACTGTGGCCCAGGCTCTGGGAGCTGAGGAGAGCTGGGCAAACCATCTGCTCAAAATCCTGAGGCCTCCGTAGGTCACCTACGAGGTGACTTGGGGTGGTAATGGGGCCTGGAAACCCCACAGAGGCCGGGACACAAGCCTGGGGCCCCTGCTGAGCACCCCCCCCGCCCCCCCTCCACCTACCGGTCCAGCCTGTCCTCCAGGTCCCGGATCTGGTTGAGGTAGAACTCCTGCATCGCCATTGTTAAGGGCGGCTCCCTGGTCTTGATGGCCATGCTGGGATCTTTATGCTTCCTTTCTTCTTCTTAATACCAATATTTTTCTCTCTTAATATCGATATGTTTCTCTCCCTTACGTGTCTTCTTTATGAGAGTCACGGCTGATGGTGGCCACTGTTCCAAGAGCAGCGGTCAGTGTGCAGGAGCTGCCCCTGGGAGGCAGCAGAGAAGACAGTGAGTGCTATGGGGAGTATCGGTTTGCCCCACAGCAGATCTGGCAAGGGGCTCCTGTCGAACTGGACAGGATATCATGGACCTGGCTGCACTGGTGCTCAGAACCTGCTGTGTCTCTGGCTCCCCTTCGACCAGGGAAAAGGATCAAATCGTAGCCTCACTACTCACTTCTGCACCATCTTTCACCCCTACAGGGATCAGAAGTGTCAACACTGGAACGCCATTACTGCCTCAACTGTCCAGCTAGGGCAATTCACCCTGGACTCCGTCCCTGCCAGGACCTGATTCCTTGTGTCACTTGGGAGAAGCAGCTTTACCCACCAGGCCTACAGAATCTTTTCCAGCCTGAGCTCTTTCAGTGAGGAGGTCTTTCCGGAGAAAGGGATGTAAAATCTTGTCCCCTCATTCATCTGTATTTATGAGCTGAGCAAAGGGTGGTGGTTTAAAGCTGTCACCCCAGCACTTTGATGACAAATGTAAGGCCAGCCTGCACTACAGCCTGCCCTCCTAACACTTGCTTTACAGGCGCTGACCGTGTCCCGAAGTCTCTACACTCTGTGAGCCAAAGCCAACCTCTCCTCCTTGCAGTTGTGAGTGTTAGTGAGTGACAAGAAAGTGAGCAGGACAGGGCCTGACCGATCCCCTCTTTGAGCCTTTGTAGATGGATTTCCCAACCATTCACAAGGACTGATTCAACCATCTCCTAAGAGCCCCATCCCTGTACTATCGCCTGGGGTCTTAGCGTCCAGTGGATGCGTTTGATGGGACACATGCATCCAAACCACAGCAGCAGCCTTCTTGATGGAGGTTTCTACCCCCTTACCTGGCCCTAGGTGAAGGAGGCTGTGCCTACTCGCCTGGCCCTTCAGTGACAGCTGGACTAGGCTCAGGGGAGGGTCCGGCTTGGCACAGAGCGGGTGGAAATAATGGGATGACATTGTAGGGAAGGAGGTATTAGACAGAAAAAAAGGTAAAGTAAGATCTCATTAAGCTTTATTTTAAAAAATTAATAAAAGTACCTTACTAAAGGCAGCTTTTTGCCTCTACACTTGGACTCCAACAATTGAAAAGACAAAAGTAGAAAGACAGAAAACAGAAGGCACTGAAAACACAGTTAACATAAAAACTGAACAGAAAGAGTTGACGGGCAGCGCAAGGATGTAGCCAGGAGCATGAAAGGCCAGGAAACCAGCCCCCTCGCCCAGCTCTAATAAAACGCTAAAGAGATAAGAAACAGCTACGAAGGCTCTTATGTAATATATAAAACACACATGGCCCAGTGTGCGACTCAACCTTAACTTTCTGAATTCCCCGTCTCCCCCACACACATACATACACTTATCATCACAGAGAAACAAAAAGAAATCAAATGGAAAATACAAGATAGCTCGGGGTAAGAACAAAGATAGGCAGAGTCCATCAGATAGTGACAACCTCTACGCTCCCACATGGGAATGGGAAAAATCACTAGTCCTAAAAAGAAAAGAGAACTAAAGACAAAAACTCTGGGCATTTCACTTCTTACTAGCCCCTACTCTATTCTCCAGAGTAGCTATTTATCTTCTTTTCTTTCTACTTTTTTCCAAATAAACCACCTTCTTGTATTTTAAACTCTGCCTGTACATTTCATTACTAAAGGGCTCAGAGTCCCCACTGAAGGAGCCAGTCCAGGATGAGCAGGGGACCTGCCCTCCCCCTGCTGGGAGTCCCAGCTGGGCTGGGGTCACAAGGCAGTGGCCTGGTCTAAGCTGGGAGGCTGACACCAAAGGGAAGGCCCTGGGCCGGCAGTGCTCCCTTGCCAGTGTCTGCTTCCCCACGCGTGAGTGACCCACCGCATCTGTGTCTCTGCTGCTGCCCTGCGGCTGAGGCTGCCCCAAGCCATCCCCAGCACCCCGCAGGGAGCCAGCAGTAGTATACAAACCTCTACTCCAACTGCTGCCCACCCCCAGCTTAGCTCCGTGGAGCTTCAGCTCAGCTCACCCCTGGCTTAAAAAAAAGAAATGACAGCCACCATTAAAATCTGGCTTTCACAGTCAGCCTCTTTGCAAAAGAAAGGGCCTTCTTAAAGAGCTCTCTAAATTTGAGGCAGAGAGCAAACTTTATTACCAGGGCTCAGAGAGAGGCACCGGAGCCCTGATCCAGTTCCCAGAGGAGAAAGAGCAAGACAAGTGGGAGCTGGCTTCACATAAAGTACCTTCATTTATTTTAAACTCCATTCTTTTAGTTAATTACCGGTGCTAAGTTCATGACCCCGAGGAGGAGCTCAAACATCAGAGAAGTCCAATTGTGGTGCGTACCTTCAATGCAGCACTAGTAAGAGACTCTGTCTGTCTGTCTATGTCCCTAAGACAAAAGAGGAAGCTGAGAGAATCCAGAGAGTGTCGAAATTACCTGTCTGAAGAAAGCACATCCACACACACCTGCCTGACCAACAGGTTAGTGAGTGAAGGTGGACTGCATGCTCTCCAGGACTTCTTACACCCTTAAAAATAATATAAATTGGGCCGGGGATTTAGCTCAGTGGTTCCGGCGCCTGTCTTGCAAGCGCAAGGACCCGGGTTCGATCGCCGGTAACCACATACCATACTGGGTGTGGAGACCCACACCCAGCAGCAACCAGTACCACATACCACAGTGCCGGGCGTGGTGGCTCACGCCTGTAATCCCAGCACTCGGGAGGCAGAGGCAGGAGGATTGCTGTGATGTGAGTTGGAGGCTGAGCTGAGTGCCAGCCTAAACCACAAAGTGAGACCCTGTCTCAAAAAACCTTAAAAAAAAAAATAATAATAATAATAATGATATAAATTTCCCAATTCCAATCTACCATGCATTTCCCCCTTCTGAAGGTCTGCCCTCACTTCCCAGATGTGTCCCAAATCACTAATAAATCCTTCCATGCCTCTTACTGAGATGTCCAAGAAACCCTTCCCATGAAGGAAGTTAGCAAATCTACTACCAAAGGGTGGATTAAATTCTTCATTTCATCTTTCAGAATGTCCCAGACTCAGTTCGGTGACATAGTTGGGGGACCGAGACTCACAAGGGTGCCCATGGTGTCCCACTGTGCAGGATGGGCTCGAAGGGAAAGCTTCTGTGTTTCCTTTGTAGATTCCACTAGTGCTTTGGAGAGGCGATCAGCTCCACACACCAACAGCGAGACCCAGATCCACAGGGGTGTGTGAGCATGATGGTAAGACCTTCTGGTAAAGCTTGGCTTGAATTCAGGCTCCAAGACAGACAAGGTCCTCGAGACTCCAGATGCTGCAAAAAAACCTATACCCAGGGCCAGAGATTTAGCTCAGTGGTTCCTACGCCTGTCTTGCAAGTGCAAGGGCCCAGGTTTGATCCCCTGGTAACCACATGCAGTACTGGGCGTGGAGACTCATGCCCAGTAGCAATCAGTGCCAGGCGTGGTGGCTCATGCCTGTAATCCCAGCACTCGGGAGGCAGAAGCAGAAGGATTGCTGTGATATGAGTTTGAGGCTGAGCTCAGAGCCAGCCTGAACTACAAAGCGAGACCTTGTCTCAAAAAAACCCTATACACAGAGCCACTGGCCAGGGAGGAGGCTCCAAGGTCCATACTGCCTAGAGGACTAGCACTTGGAATGATCCACACCATCCAAGGGGATACCAGATGCACATGTGTTTTTCTGGGCCCTCTGATCCTTTCTTACATGAGACGAGCTGACTTGTAGTACCACCCTACCAGCTATCACTGTGTCTCACTGGGAACGGTCGATCCCTCCCTGTAAACTAGAGCCCACAAGAAGCCTTGCTGAATCTTTCAGGTTAAATTCCTAAGGTAAAAAAACCAAGGCTGGGGCCACCTAGTTTCGCTCTGAGTCTGCTTAGTAGAAGTTGATATTTCCACACTGAGAATTTTTGCTGCAGAAGTAAGGAAAAATCCAGTTGATTGAGGCCCAGCCTGTGAGAGCCACCTCGGAAAAAGATCCTGGTGACTGGTTTTCCCAGAGTCAGATCTGGACTCTCCCAGATCTAATCTGCCCAAGGGAGGAGAGGCTCCCTGGTAATTCCATCTTGAATCTCAGCCATCCATACTAACCCATCTGTTTGCCAGAGATGCAGCTCATGAGCGTCCTGTAGTTTCTTTCACAAATGACACAGGGAGCAGGGTCAACATGGGCCTGCAGTGTTGGGCTGAGAAATAAGGAAGAGAACAAGGAGCAGAGGAGAATAATGATGAGAATAGCTGCCGACATCTTGGCTCTGCGCTGGCTGGGGCCCCTATGAAGGCACATTCTCCTCGGAGCTGGTCACAGGTCTCAGAACAATGTGAGCCACTGAGAACAGTATTTTAAGGCCAGACCATGGCCTGGAGGGAGTCACACCTTGCTCTCTTCCTCACAAAATCATCACATGTATGACCCGAAGAGGGGACAGGGTCCCAGACTGGATTCTTCTCCCTGGGCCAAGGCCCCTCTGGTGGGCACTGTCCTCTTGCTAGTAACTGTAGTCCCCTGGTTCCCCCCTACGAGCTCAGCCTGTGTCTTGTAGGGTGGGTGCTCATGGCTCTCCCAGTCTCTGCCTGC
>PVIR01039555.1:0-13839 GCA_004026965.1 Petromus typicus
ATTACAAGCATGAGCCACCATGCCCA
The DNA here is from genome assembly GCA_004026965.1 of Petromus typicus. Taxonomy (NCBI): domain Eukaryota; kingdom Metazoa; phylum Chordata; class Mammalia; order Rodentia; family Petromuridae; genus Petromus; species Petromus typicus. Next base: position 27 of record PVIR01039555.1, read on the forward strand.
AACCCTTTTTAAAGTTCTTAGACGAGGATCTAAGTCACTCAGGCTGGGCTCAAACTTGGGATCCTCTCCTGTCTGTGTCTCACAGTGCTTGGATTACAGGTAGGTGCAACTGCTTTATTGCTTTTTTTCTTTTGTTGATACCAGGGATGGAACTCAGGGCCTTATGCTTGCCAAGCAGGCACAGCACCAGTAAGCTATATCCCTAGCCCTGGCTTTATTACTTTGTAAAGATATTCTACATTTTATTTTATTCTAGTTGCTTCTAAGTATTCTAAAATCTTCAGTGAGCTAGTTTAGTGTTACTTGCAATAAAAACAGCATCAAAAATAGTCTGGCTCCAGATTGTTACCTGACCTCTTTTTTTCTGTAATGTAATGAGGCTTTATGACTTAAAGTTCTTCAGATAACTGAAAAGTCTGCCAGGTACTCTGCTTAACAACTGTTCTGAAGTTATTTTCTCCTGCTGCTGAGACAAAATGCTTGGCACCCAGAGTTAAAAGGGAAGGGGTTTATTTGGCTTACTGTTCATAGAGGTTTCAGCCCATAATCAGCTGGCTCCGAGGCTGGGATGGCAAACAAGCATCACAGAGAGAAACAATATGGCTCGAACAAAGCAGCGAGGGTAACCAGAGGTTTAACAGCATCTTCCTGCCCCTTTTATTTTAGTCACACTTCCAGGGATTATGACGGTGCCAGACTAATCACACGCCCTTAACCTCAGCATCACACATTTCAGATTCAATTACCTTTGAAAACCAAAGTTCCCCTCATCTGCCTGAGGCTTTGAGGGGACAATGAAATATGAACTACAGCAGTAATAATCACTTTGCCAATTATAGCCTTACTTTTTAGTGTTTTAGCTGATAGGCAAAAGTGATTACTACTATACTCGCCAATCTCAGAATGAATACTCTAAAAACTGAAACTTGGCTTAAGAAATCCTTGACACGTATATATATATATATATATATATATATATATGCTTTAGTCTACTTTCATAATTAATGTTAAGATCAACAAAAATACTGATATTAATATACACATTATTACACATTATCATGACAACTTATGAATGTCGAGAACATTTTGGGCTACAGAGTGAGTTCAAGGCCATCCTCACAGAGCACATAATGATGCATTTCAAATTCTAAACTATGTATGTTTTGGTACAATACATACATACCAACTTATCTAGCCAGGCACGCCTGGTGGTGCACGCCTGTAATTGCAGCATTCTGAAGGGTGAGGGGCCAGTATCACCAAGAGTTGAAGGCGAGCATGAAATATATAGTGAGATTCTGTCTCAAAACACAAAACAAATTTACACTTAAACAATATAAATTTTTCCATATTCACTTTTCATTTTTAATGGAAGAGCATTTGTGTTATTTTCCTAAAAGAAGCTGGCCAGGGCTGGGGATTTAGCTCAGTGGTTCTGGCGCCTGTCTTGCAAGCCCAAGGGCCTGGGTTCGATCCCCTGGTAACCACATACAATACTGGATGTGGTACCACATACCACAGTGCTGGGTGTGACAGCTCATGCCTATAATCGCAGCACTGGGGAGGCAGAGGCAGGAGGACTGCTGTGATGTGAGCTGGAGGCTGAAGTACAAAGCAAGACCCTGTCTCAAAAAAATAGAAGCTAACCAGTCATTTATTGACCACCGCAACAACCTTATTTTGAGGAATGTTAAAAACTTTCCTATACAGTTAAGATTCTCAGATGTCAAATAGCTGTAGCCAGGTGTGGTGGTACATGCCTGTAATCCCAGCACTCGGGAGGCTGAAGCAGAAGGTAGACTCCAAGTGCTAAGGCCTGGGCTAGAGTGAGTTCAAGGCCACCCTCAAGTTCATAGGAAAAATATATCTTAAAAAATATATTTAAAAAGTTCTAGATGGCAAAAAGGAATGTGCAAAACCTTCCTGGACCTTATACATTCAAAGTATTTTTTCTATTTTCATCCTACACACTAGAATGGTGTGAATAATTTAGCAATAAAAGGAAAGATGGCATACAGAGCATTCTGAGGCAACAAAGTTTAGAACTTGGCCTAGTTACTGTGAACATGGCTACATTTCTTTCCTAAACTGACTTCTACATTTATATTCTTTAACATGAATAGAAATTCTTTGCAAGTTATTGCCAGATTTGTTTACCACTGACTTATATTTGTTTGCTACCTAAAACACTCAACCCATTTCAACCTAAGGAAGCAAGTTAATAAAGTTAACTTTCAAGCAAATGTAAGAGTCAAACTTCTGTGGCATAAAAAAATGTAGTATAAATACTCTTAATATACACAGCATCCGTGATCCCAGTACAAAGGTCTTTGTGGAAAACTGGGCAGAAGGTGACTAATTCTCAAAGGATATGAATTTCCACTAGTCAGCAAGTCTGAATCAGCATTCATTACAAGGTCAGGCAGCGTTCTAAGTCTTAGTTCTGACCCTGTCTTGTCACTATAAACACAAAGCAATGTCTAGTCTGGCTTATTTCATCTACTAAAACAGAGAACAGGGAAGTCAACTCCTCTCAGAGGTGTAAACAGCATGTTATATTCTCCTGAGATCCCTAAGAGTGACTTCCAGTTTCAAAGTGCCTAACCTGTGCCTTGGAAACTCAGGACCGCTACAGGCCACCAGGCAACCTGGTATGTTGGATCATATAGAATTCTTCCAAAATGAAGAAGAAGGCTCCAAGTGCAAGGTCATTACACATGCATTTCAAGGGCCTCAGTTTCACAGATTACCAGGTAGAGAAGCAGAAGGTGGGAATTATGACCAGCTACGTGGAAATATAAGGAACAAAAGTTATGGGGTCAAGGATTTAATTAGTAGCACTGCGCCCATCTTGCAAGTGCAAGCTCCTGAGTTCGATCCCCGGTATTGAGAAAAAAAAAATGTAACTTACAAAAATAAAAGTTATGCCACAGTGGTCAACGTAGCGGAAGCGTCGACATACTCCATTTCGCTAAACTTCAATCATCGGTACAGCGACTGGCGCCACCACCCTGATACGAAAGGCCTCGTACAACTGATTCCCGTGAGGCGATGCAACATGGTTAAGCAGAACATTCTCCAGGCATCCATCTCCTCAGTGTGAAAAAGGGAGAAGTTGGACAAGATCCTTAGGACCCTCTGGGGTCTCTGAAACTCGGAATCCCGGCCTCCGGGAGGTGGGCGCCCTTCCGCCGTGCCCGCGCCGCTACCCCGGCCCCAGGAAAGCCCAGCCCCTCTCGCGGCGACTCTAGGCTCCGGGAGGCACCTTCCCGCCCGCGCGCGCCAGAATGAACGCACAGCCGCCAGCGCAGGAGAGGTCGTCAGGCGCCCGCGACCACCATGGCCCCGTGCGCTGCGGCCGGGAGGGAAAGCTACGAGCCCCGCGGCAACGAAGCGGGCCCCGAGAGCTCAGGGGCAGCAGGGCGGTAGTCGTGACTAGCCCACGTCCGCTGCCCTCTCTCCCCTGGAAGGCTAGGGAGCCGCAGCTTCCTCATACCGCTTACACTCACCCATGGCCGCAGGCGCCGGCCTGTGCCCAGTGCTGCCCACCGCCCGCCGCCCACAGGCCGGCCAGCGAGCAGCCCGCGACTGCGCAGGCGCAGACCTGAGGGATCGCAGCGGCGAGGCTGGGCGGGGCTGCGCGGGCGGGTCACGTGAGGACGCTGCCTCCGGTTTCTAGTGGGGAACAATAGAGTAACGTCCCCGTTCTCCTACTGCGGCTGTCCGCCCCAGATGGACGTTAAAGGGGTTGGGCCGTCACTCTTGAAGTCAGACCGTGGGGAGCCGTTAGTTCCCATAGCTTACCATGATGTCATACGGTGGCCTCACCGAGACAGAAAGAGCCAACGCGTTATCTATCTTGCGGACCGCTGGTGGATTCTAGGAAAAATGGGTTCGGGGTGGTGCGTACAACTGAAGGATCTTAAGTAGTCTCCAGGCTCTTCTGTATAGTTTAGATTAAATTCCCCAAACCTTCGGAGCATCTTTTGTCTGCTACCTGGGCTACAGTTCGCAGAACAGCTTTTGTGCGCTTTAGGACACAGAAATCACTTTAAACCAACTTGTGGGATCTTAGAAGGATCTTTGCGTCAGGAATTAGAAGGTCTGGATCAGAGCCATAGCGGCGGCCCTGCCTGGAAGTTACCGTAGACAAATTTCTGATGAAAAAATAACCCCTGTGTCTTACCTTCCCATCACTGAGACAATATCCAGCGCCCACAACTCTAAAGAGGAAAAGTTATGGCTCACAGTTTGTAGAGGTTTCAGGCCACAGTTTCTAGTTCCAAGGGAGTGGAGGAGTGCTCCTGGCACCCAGTCAAGCAGTAGAGAGGGATCTAGGAAGAAAGAGGGTGATAGACCCTCTCACACGCGCCCTCAGTGACTTACCTCCTCCCACCAGGCTTTACCTCTCAACATCACAGTATCTATAAACTCTTCCGCGGTGACCCAAGCACCACCCCAAAGCCTGCCAATAGTACAGGAGACTTGGGGGAGACATGGAGGTACAAGCCATAACATCCTGCCTTGTGATTCTTACCAGAAGTAATGGTTCTGACTAATGTGTAAGCTGGGCCACGCACAACTGTTTTGAGGAGTTGAAGACATGGAAAAGGGCCTGAGAGGGGAGGCGCTTCAGGAGTTTTGTCGAATATGTTAATGTGTGTATTTTACTTGGGGTTATTGGATAAGCCATCACCAGAGAGAAGCATTAGTGGAGGCCAGATCTAGCAGGGCAACTGTGGGAGTGAGGGTCAGAAGCAGCCAGAACCTTTGGGGCAAACTCCAGTCCCCTTGAGTCCCACAGCGAAAGGATTAACAACCAACAAAAACCAAAATGGCAACCTTGAGGAAAAGAGTGAGCTCGGGCTTAACTCTTGCTACTCTGAGCAGCGGCAGCAAAAGGCTAAATAGCACACAAGCAGAAAGGGGGCCAATGCCCGGAGCTCAGGGCACCTTTATTTGATACCAAGCCTTCACACGAATAAACCTAGCATGCATTAGACAGGGCAGTTACCCACAATAATCCCTGTAGTTGAAGATCCCTTAGGGCAGAGCAGACATCCTTAAATCCAGTAAATTTCAAGGCCAATAATCCTAGTGCAGTAATCCTTGTAGTTTAAAATCCTTCAGGGCGGGACAGATGTCTGCAATGACCCCAGTAGTTGATCCCAAAGGGCGGGGCAGACATCTGTAAATCCAAGTGTCAGTCTGAGTAAGTTGTTTGTAGTTCCTGACAGGCGATTCCTGGACTGTGTTTCTTCTTGGGATGCAGCTGGATGTGCCACCTTAGTTTACAAACTATCTAGGATGCACCTGTTGTGGGGCAGGTGCCCTCAAGCAAGCTGAAAGCGTAAAGACACAGAAAATGGCAAGCTACAAACTGAGAAGCATGAGGGCTTTTGCTTTTCAGAGAGACCAAGGATGGCTTCGTGGGGTAGGAGGGGTCTGAACTGGTCCTTGGAGGCTGGAAGGGTGGAATTAGAACCAGCAGAGAAAGTCATTGCTGTAGAGATAAGATTGGCAAGGTCCGGAGGTGGCCTGACGGTGCAAATCTTAGCTGCCAGATGCAGGCAGTGGGTCTCTAGTGAGTGTGCAAGGCATAGATGTTGGACCCCACAGGAAGATGACAAGGCCACACCATGGTTTAGAACAGTCAGGCAACAGCTGGAGAAAGGGCATTTACCTCAAAACTGTGTTTGCCCTAGCTTGTGTGAATTTATATTTATATGTATTATTCAAAAAATAAATAAACCAGGCAGGCATCCAGGGTGTTCATAAACATGAATAATTAATTGCAGATTAGAATAGGGAGGTTATTCTCTTGTGGAAAAGCATAAAGAGAAGGGAAAAATTGAAATTGAATATACAGTGGGATATAACTAACTCAATACAGTGAGAAAATCCCATGTGACCAGGAATACACTGGTCTGGAGCTGGGTGAGTCCTTTTCCACCATGACACAGGCCACAGCACAGGCCTTTGCCCCTCCAGCTCTGGGTCCTCGTAAGAACCCCCAGACCCTTAGTTGGCTGGTCTTGGGTATTTAAATGTTGGGGATCAAAACCTCTGTTCTTTGATTTAGAATTCATATTAACCCTTCATTTCTGCTACTATTCTTTCATGAATTATTCAGTCCCTTAAACTGTTTTTGCATACCTCCAGCCTCCCTATCAGCTACCAGATTTTTATGGCTCCCTCAAGCACCCAGTTCTGTAACCCCTCCTCCTCTTCATAGGAGCAAAACTGGCTCTCTTGCCTCTGCCTTTCTGTGGCATAAAGGGTTTCTGACTAGTTACCTTGTTATAGTCACTCGAGAGGCTTTCTCTCATCCACTCCCTGCTCACATGGGCAGAGCTGTCTGACTCTTTCCTGATCTTCCAACAGGCCTTGGCAAAAAGGGTGTCTAGAATATGTTTGCCAAAATGTGATGCTGGTGGAGGGCAGAACCGTCAGAAGGGAGGGTCTTGGGACTGGAGGCTGTAGCTCAGCGCTAAAGCGTTTGCCTGGTGTATGTAAAGCCCTGGACTCCATTGCCAGGAGCCCCTCCCCACAAAAGGAGCAGCGTTGTGAGAAAAGGGAGGGGGGAGGTTGGTGATAGGTCACTGAAAAGGCACCTTCCATCACCACCTGCAAACGGTTTCTAGAAAGTTATCAAGCACTGTCAGGCTCTTCAGGCCCTTGTGTCCACGAGAGCAGCTCTAAGCAGACTGTCGGAGTCTCAGCTACGGCTGGAGGCTCTGCCCTGATACGGTTGCCTGAGGTCATCCTCTAACAAGGGCTCAGTGACCTTTTCCCCTCTGTTCCCATTTCCCAGGCCTCTGCAGTGTCCAGGCCACTCCCCTTCACACCCTGTGGGCTCCATCCACAGGGCTGGCACCGTTGGATCCCTTCCCTGAACTTGCTGCATTTTTTTCACCCCCTGAACTGTGCACATTTTGTCCTCTGAGCTTAGAAGACGATGTTCTGTTCATTGTCATTGCTCAGTTCGAACAGGCTCCCAGCGCAGCTGTCCCGGAGCTGACCTCACAGCCTCCTGCTGTGGAACCCCGTGTGCTGTCAGCCCTGACCACACTCCATGTCCCCGAGTCCCTGACTGTGTGCAGTCGGTCCTCACAGCTGGTCTGTGAACTCTAAGATCTGTTCCCATTCCTCTTGACTCGCTTTCAATTCTGTTTCTGTTTTTTGTGATGCTGGGGATCAAACCCAGGGCCTTGCAGGTACAAGTGAAGCACTTTATCACGGAGTTATACTGACAATCCTTTGTCTTATTTCCAAGCCAATCTAGCAATTCATTTGCACTTTTCTATATAGCACACTTAACTGAGACCAAGTTAACCAAGGCAAGTCCACTGGACTATCCTGTTTCATTTATTCATTCATTTACTTTTTTGTGTGTGGGGCCTACTGAGTCAGCAATTCTCAACTCAGCTGTATATTATAATCATCTTTAAGGACTGGGGATGTGGCCCAGTATTAGAATGGCTTCCTTAACCTGCACGAAGCACTGAGATCAGTCCTTAGAACTGAAAAAAACAAACAAACCCTCCCTTTAAGATTTTGATTGAGCGGGGCATGGTGATGAATGCCTGCAAACTCAGCATTCAGGAGGCTGAGGCAGGAGGATCACCATAAATTCAAGGCCAGCCTGAACTCCATAGTGAGACCTTGTCTCCAAAAAAATCCCAAGTCACAGTCCCCAGGTGATATATATCTGATACCAACCCCAGGTGATTCTTCTCAGGCAGTTTGGAGAACACAATAGTTTTAGATTGTGTTTTGATCCATAAGAATTTTTTGAAAAAAGATCTTTTTTGAAACAGTGTTCTGGAGAGCCTGCATCTTCGAGGGAAAACAGGTGCTCGGTCCTAAGGAGAAATCATCTGCATTGCTTGAGGTGGGCAGCTAGCTGTGCCATGACCAGAGATCGGAAGGGGAGTTGTACAGCTGCAGTCTGCGAAGCTGCCTGAAAGAGCGGAATCACCCAGGGTGACTAGGACCTAAGCAAGGACTGTAGGGAAGGGGTAGGGTGGGAGGAAGTGGCTTTTGTTATTTTTCATGGGAGACAGTGTCTTGCTATATTGCCGAGGCTGGCCTCCTGCCCTCAGTCCTCCTGCCCCTGCCTCCCAAGGAGCTAGGATTATAGCTGTGCTCACTTTATTTAGTTGGAAAAGTGGTGTTTGAAGAAGACAGCAGACTGCTCCCTCTCCCTGACCGGGTTCCTGACCTCAGCATTGCCTTTCTCTCAGCTCACCTATGGGCAAAGTTTGTGGCCCTTGGTGACTCTGGGTTTAGAAAAGTCATTGACTTCTGGGAAGAATCGAGAGACACCTTGGGACCTGAGTGACACATACTTGTGAAATAAAAAACACATTTTTATCTAGCAAGAGCCTTAACTACAAACATTTGCACAATATGCTATGGGTTTCCAAATGATTGCACAATAATATTTCTTTAGCTTTCCACGTTTTGTGTGCACAGAGAAGTCACACAGCTGTCTTTCCCTAGGGACAGGTGGAGCTGGGGCTCCATTGCTCTGGGTGTTTGGGGAGAAGAGATAGACAGAGGCATTATGGTAGCCAGTGCCTCGCTTTTCCCTGGCCTTATGTGAGACCTAGATGGGTCGGGAGCATGCTGCCCTTCACCCTGGAGCAATATCTTCCAGGCTCTGATCCTAGGATCCCCGGGGGAGCTGGTGATGACTATAGGTTCTGAATTTGTACTTTCACAAGAACCACGTGCAGCCCTTATGGTCAGGCAAGTTGCAAAACACTGAAATAGACACACCTCAAGGTCAGCACATTTGTGCCTGAGTCCTAGATCCAGCACTTCCTGGTGATGTACTGTTGTTACCCCACTCCCTGCTCCATCTACATGAGTATCCTTCCCAGTGCTCATGTTAGGAGGCACCGGGGCAGACCTCCACAGTGGCAGACCAAATAGTTCTTTTAAATCGCACTCACTTGTAGTCTAACCTTTCCCTGGGTCCCCATTGCTGAACTGAAGTTCTGTTTTCCCCAGTGTCATCTCACTTTCCCAGCCTCAGTTTCCCGTCTGAACAGCAGGGTTTGGCCTTGGGAGACCAGTGCATGTATAATATGAAGCACACACAATACAAAGTAATCCACCGGAAATGAGATCTTGTTTTATGGCAGTTAACAAATAGCACCTACCATGTGCTCCAAGCTCTTCTGGACCCCTGCTTGTGTGGGGCTGACATTCTACTTACATTCTAATAGGTGGAGACAGACAATAAATAATGAACACAATGCTTTTAATATTTAAACGATAGAGAGGCTGTAGGGATTTAGTGTTTAAATAATCAAGACAATAAAAGGTTGAATATTGAAATAAATATCAAATGTGAGAATGATTTAAATAGTAAACTCAACAGATGATTACTTAGATAATAGCCACAGTACTTTAGAATTCAGTTAGATAACAAGGATGGAATGTTAGAGGGTGCTGTGGTGTGGCTCCATGATTTCAGAGGAGACAAAATCTTTCAGGACCTTGCTGAAGATGTTCAATTGGGCTACAGCTCTTTGTTTTCCTTTCTTCCTGTCCTTTGCTTTCTGTTTCCCTTTTCTCAGTTCTTTCTTTTTTCTTCCTTCCTTCTTTCGTTCTTTCTTTCTTAATTTAATTTTTTTTTTTTTGAGACAGGGTCTCGCTTTGTAGTTCAGGCTGGCCCTGAGCTCAGCCTCCAACTCACATCACAGCAATCCTCCTGCCTCTGCCTCCCAAGTGCTGGGGTTACAGATGTGAGCCACCACACCCGGCACTGTGGTACATGGTACTGATTGCTGCTGGGCGTGAGTCTCCACGCCCAGTATTGTATGTGGTTACCAGGGGATGAACCCAGGCCCTTGCACTTGCAAGACAGGCGCCAGAACCACAGAGCTAAATCCCCAGCCCCTTTCGTTCTTTCTTATTCTGCTGGTTTTACCCTGGCAGTGTCATACTACATCTCTAGCCCTTTTAATTTATTTTTTAATATAATAAAAAGAGAGAGTGATGGGGATTCAGCTCAGTGGCACTGTGGCTGCCTGCTATACGCAAGTTCAATCTCCAGTGCCAACCCCATCAAAACAACAACAACAACACCCAAAAGAGTCTTGTTGTGGTGCCAAAACTGGCTTTGAACTTGTGTTCCTCAGACTTCTGGGTAGATGGGATTGCAAGCATGAGCCACATGCTGTTTAGAGCATTTTTGTTCGTAAAATAGATTCTACTCTCCTCTCCTATGGGAAGGCTTGCTAGTGTCATTTGAAGTTTGATGTTGAGGCATACTAAAAGTACTTATCCAAACTGTGTGTAATCTATGTGATCTTTGCAATAACCTGGTGAAGTCGCTTTTTTTTTTTTAAGTGGTGCCTTTCACTCTGAACTACATCCCTAACCCTTTTTTATTTTGAGACAGGGTCACTGTGTCACTGAATTTCTCAAGCTACGTTCAGACTTGCAGTGATCCTTCTGCCTCAGCCTCCCCACTGGATTATAGGCAGTCCCAGCACATCTGGCTGAGGTTGCTACTTTTGTGTCATTTCATACTGGAGAAGATGGAGGCCTTTTGCAGATCTCCTGGTCACGCACTGGGAGGGAGCCCAAGCTGTTGCTGTTCTCCCCTGGGAAACAGCTGTTTCTCTTTTCACCTGACTCTTGCACTCACGAGGGTCTGGCTTCTCCTGAGGTACTCTGGGTGCTCCCAGCCCCAAGGCAGGATCTCATCCTCACAAGGGAAGAAAGAGCTTCTGCTGAATGGAAGGCAAGAAGCTTGCCAAGAGGCATGGTGGCAGCTAGCAACATGGGTGACATACCCAACTGTTCTGCTTTGTCTGGAACCCTTAGGTTGTACTGCTGCTGAGAGTCTTGCATCCTAGAAAGCAGTCATCCTGCAAAAAACTTCCTGTCACTGCATCCCATGGGGCTGTTTTCAGATTCTTGGAATCCTGAACCAAGAATTGGACAAGATAACCAGAAAAGACAGCAAAGGTGAATATTTACTGAAGGTGGAAAAGAGTATTCTCTGTAGAGTGAGAATGGATCTGAGAAAGACTCACAGATAAGCCCTGAAGAGGAATAGAAAGAGTCTTTTGTATCCAAAATTCCTGTTATCTCCCTCTTGTGCCAATATGGCATTGGTATAGTCATCCTATGGGACACTCACTTGGCATTATGCCACGCATAACTGTCTATTGAAAAGCATGCCTAGTTTCCTGCTATATGTAAATGAAGGATCAGGAATAGCATCTTTTGATTGGTTTTGTCCATATGCAAATGAAGGATTGACAGGCGCATCCTCCAACTGGTTCTATGTACAGTGATGATAGTGTCATTGTACTGGGAGTGTCTCTCCCTGGTGATATCTCTCTCTTGTCCTGTCTTATTCCCTTAGTCCTTCTAGGTGAAGGGCTTTTTCTCCTATCCTTAGAGAACTGTTGTCTAGGTGTGTCCAAGGGAGAGGAGAAATCTTCATGAATGGGAAACCACTGGTGTTGTTGGAAAACAAACATATTTGGGGAAGATAGTCTGAAAGCAAGAAGTGGGAATCTGCGTTAGTTTGTTAAGTATGCATGGGTCAAAAATACAAAGAAGGATTAAGAAGCCAACACAGATCTGAAAGGACCTATGAGGCTCCATATTCAGCCCTGAGGGATCTGAGAAGACAACCAGCCATGTTGACAACCAACTTCTTCACTGAAGTTACTAGTGAGAGTGTCATAGACCTCAAGTAGATGTTCTAATATCAAATTAACTTGTTCTTCCTATTTTGACTGAAAAGAGGTCAAGTACTCCACTATTTTGTAAAAGTACTTCAGCCAGGGAATTTAAACTTCCTCTTTGAAAGCTGTGCATGGTGACACATACCTGTAATCCCAGCACTCGGGAGGCTGAGGCAGGAGGACTGAAGTGAGGTTTGAGGCCAGCCTGGGCTACATAGCAACGTCCATCTCAAAAAACAAAAATACTCTCTTGTTGAGCCTCTAAATCCTGACTACCATATTGCCTCTGATGACTGTTGGAGTTGTGCCCCAGAGACAAATTTCAAATGAAAATATGGGCTGCTTGAATGGCCAACAGCTGAAATAGGTCTTGGTGGAGTCCCCAGCCCAGCCTCATAGGTTCAAGGATGGAATTGTTGGTCTCCAGAACCTCCTATGACTTGGGAAGGACCACGTGAGCCCCTTTGATAGACTTTACAGATCTTTTAAACCGGACCTGGATGAAGGCTTGTTCTAAGAAAGAGCACAGTTTTGATACAGGTGGTGTATGCCCATGATCTCAGAATTCAGTATGTTGAGGTGGGGGGGTTGCTGCAAGTATGAGGACAGCCTAGACTACACAGTGAGTTTACGTCCAGCTTCAACTACATAATAAGACTATGCCTCAAAAAAACAAAAACAAAAATGAAAATAAAACAAAACCTCAGTTTGGAGATAGACCTGGAAGTTGTGAAGTTAGACAAGTTGAAGAACTGGATATCGAGGAAAGTGCTGACCACTGGACATCTCCTCTAGGTAAAAGAGTTTACAGAACTTCCTCAAAAGGAAGAAGAGATCAGCGTTTAAAAGGGAAATGGTGATGGATTTCCTTGTACCCACTCAAATTTGTAGGAGGATGGCAGTCTGGTTTCAATGGGGATGTGCTCAGGGCCCATGAAGGTCATGGGATTACCCAAGCAAGCTTAGCTCCCAGGAACCACTCATCTATTTAAATGGGGGAGGGGCTATCTCAGGACCGGGGATTTAGCTCAGTGGTGTAGGCGTCCGCCTTGCAAGTGCGAGGTCCAGAGTTTGATCCTGGGTAACCACATACCACAATGCTGGGTGTGGTGACTCATGCCCACCAGCAATCAGAAACACATATCACAGTGCTGGGTGTGTTGGCTCACACCTATAATCCTAGTACTCAAGAGGCAGAGTCAGGAGGATTTTTGCTGTGAGTTCAAGGTTTGCTGGGTTACATAGTGAGTCAGGGCCAGCCTGAGCTACAAAAGTGAGACCCTATCTCAAAAAGAAAAAAAAAGAAGAGGTCTCTGGCGCTATGGTTGTGAGGTACCTGGCTTGCTAGGTTCCTTGTCATGAGAGTTAAGAGAGATAATCTGAGCTAAGGTATAGCCCATTAAGCACCAGCCCAACCCTTGGGCAAGATATACCAACAACCGGTGGTGTTATTTAGTTCTAACAAAGCTCCATTCTCTTGGTGGGGATAATTGTACTGTTTGTTTTCCCAGGGAAAAGGGCATAGCAAAGTAGACATTCATAATGCTCCCCTTCTGGTTCCCGGAGAGGTCCCCTGTGCTCTGAATCATAGCCTCAAACATAGTGGAACAACTGTAAGATTGATCTTGTGCCACTGAAACTGGAGAAACAAGAAGCTGACTCCAGGAAAAAAGAGAAGTCCTGTCCTGAGGCTTCACAGATTTTTCCTGAAGGGACATTTTATCAGCAAGGAAACTTGGGTCTGGGTCCTTCTCCTACCCCATCACTGATAGTGATGTTATGTTAAGAGTGGCCTGGGGGGCCGGGGAGTTGGCTCAGTGGTTCCGGCGCCTGCCTTGCAAGCGCAAGGACCCGGGTTCGATTCCCCGGTAACCACATAACAATACTGGGCGTGTCCCCGGTAACCACATAACAATACTGGGCGTGGAGACCCACACCCAGCAGCAACCAGTACCACATACCACAGTGCCGGGCGTGGTGGCTCACGCCTGTAATCCCAGCACTCGGGAGGCAGAGGCAGGAGGATTGTGATGTGAGTTGGAGGCTGAGCTCAGGGCCAGCCTGAACCACAAAAAGCGAGACCCTGTCTCAAA
>PVIR01039556.1:0-13877 GCA_004026965.1 Petromus typicus
TTTGGTGATGAAAGTTTTATGGCTAGTGGCAAATCAAAACAAAACAATTTTTTAAATGTCTATAAGTAACAACGAGAGAGGTGAAAACCAGATGTGTCAGGTTAAGGCAGGAAAAAGTACGGGGATCGAGCTTTGTTAGTCATGAGAGGTTTCCATTCAGCTTGCATAACTGCCTGTATTCTTCCCATCTGAGATGTACTTTTTAAACCTTTGAAGTCAAAAATCTCAAATAATGGCAAAATGTAGAAGGATACAGAAATAAAAGAGGAAACCAGCATTAATTGAAAATCTACTACATACTAGGTGCCATAGAAAACGTTTCACATTTGTTGTTTCATCCTATCTTCTTAATAGTCCAGTAAGCTAAACGTGATTGTGCTGTTTGTCCAAGAAAGGAAGCAAACTGAGAACTACAGTGTCAAGGGGTTAACCCTGTGACGCGAGGGCTGTAGAAATGAGATTCAGACTTAGATCTATTTGATGCTACACAGAGGATAAAGGGGGCAAAGAGACAATAAAATCATTAAAATAAGAATACTATTAAAAGTCCTTTTCATAAAAGTAAACTTCTGCATGGAGCTGTTCATTTGGGGAAACTGAGCAACAAGAATGCAATCTTTAAGATTTCAGTATGGGGTTTTCAGGATAGGAGTGTTATTGGATCTCATGCTTTAGAGACCTGGAAATTCTGTTTTTAAATAATTTATCTTCTGTTAAACTAGTTTTTAAATAAAATGAGAAAAATATAAGGAAAAATAGTATAAAACAAACACTCATCTATACATTCTTCAACTTCAGAAATAAAACTTCCAGCCTCAGTGGTTCACACTTGGACCTTCGCCAGTCCCATGTTCCTTCTCTTCCTCCCAGAGTAACAACTGATCCAGTTTTCCTGCCCAATGTATCTGCCTTATATTTTGAAATTATTGAAAATTTGGAGGAAATTAAATTAAATTAAATTTTCTATCCTGCACTGGGCAATAATTAACTCCGAACAACAGTAGTTTAAACTTCTAAACATAAAGTGAACTCCAAGTCACACCTTATTTAATAAATATTGACATTCATTGAGTTCCTGTTCAGTACAAGGCTTCCACATTGAATAAACGCTACTCACGCCACACTGCAGTGTGAGATTCTGGCATGTTGGTAAAGGAACAAAATATAGACCTGGGAGCTAAGATTCCCGCCAAGACAGGGAAAGATGAGCAATAATTCATATGAAGGGGACAGAGCCGCCCTCTGCGACCTGAGTTCAGCTCCTTTCTTGTGCTGAGGGGCTGGAGAGAGAATCTGCCCTCCTGTGACACTCCTGTCAGGAAATAGGTTCGGCCATCCTAAGTCAGCTCCCAAGGAATAATCCCATTCACAAACTCATTCTTAGAAGCAGACTTGGAGCAAAGGTTTAAGTTTTCGTTTTCATTTTTTAGTAATGTTGCCTTCATTGCCAACCAGTGCAGAAGACCTTCTATGTGCTGGATCACTCCCGGTCTAGTACCTGGGTTGACAAACATGTTTAACAGCAACATCACAGCGTGTGAGGGGTGGGACGGCACTGGTCTCCCGGTTCCACCGGGGTCTAGTCCATCTGGCGCTGACTAGTGACATGGCCAGGAGCCCACTTCAGTTCTCCATGCTTCCTGCCTCTGCTTACAAAACAGGCATTTCTTCTAGAAAGCTGCAATCTCTGTCCACATTTTTAAACTCCTAAATTCCATATGTCGGAACACTAATTAGAGCAATTTTCCAGCGTCAGAAGGCCCGGGACTCTCATTTCATCAGTGCCTGGTAAAAGACAATGTTTTGCAAATAGTATCTCATTTGCTCTGTAAAACTCTAGAGGTGTTTTACAGTGGAAGAAACAGACTTAGTGAATCAGGCTAACAAGTTTGCCCGAGGGCATGGGGCACACAGTGGGGCACACGGTGGAGCACAGCGGGTCAGCGGTGGTTCACCTACATCCAGAATCTGAATTCTTTCTGTCGATCAGACTCCTCTCAATGTGGAGACAGGAAGCCACATTTATGAAATATCTGTTATGTTCCAGAAGCCACATCTCGTTTGATACTTGCAGCAACCTTGTAAAGTCTGACCACTTTATTGTCACAGACAGACCAAGTACAGGCGCCTCTGTCATGGGCCCAGGAACACAGAGTAATAGGGGAGCTAACAGTCGGCCCCGTATCTGTCCAGTTCCATAACCCTGCAAAACAGAAATAGATGCATTTCTTTATTACATGTTTCACTGTGTCACAAATGTGTGCAGGCATTTGACTTCTAGTATGCACATGGCAGAAGGAAGGCAGATGTGGAATTAGCAGCAGAATGACTGGTGCAATGCCAGCCACTGTACAGGGACAATGGCATGTCCCTAATCAGATCATTGAGACTGAGCAAAGTTTACATACCCAACCGGGGCTGTAGCTCAATGGTGCCACACCTGCCTCGCAAGCACAAGATCCTGAGTTCAGTCAACAGTACCACCCCCCAAAGAAGTTATTTTTTAAGTTTACCAGTAATAGAATCTAAGCACTAACAAATTTTGAGTCTGTCTTTGTAAAATTGTCATTCAAAATTAACTTCAAATAGGCCACTGCCACAATTCTGTAGAAAATGAAAAATCTATAGGAATTTAGCTTGTGCCTGAATTGGACATAGAAATCAGATATTCTAGCTGGGGATGGTCGCATGTTCCAGTCCGTAGGGTCAGTTGTGAGATGTGTTCACTCACAAGCCGTTTATAGTTCATTTAAAAAAGAAAGACTCCCTTTTTCCCAATATTGTTATTTTTAAATGTCAAGAATCAGATGTCTGCTGTTTGGAACTGTTGTACCACTGCCAGTGCCTGTCTGTAGCAGGGCTGGGAGCAGGAACATGGATTTGAAGACACTAAAACTGTTTCACTCTCAGTTGAGATGTGGCTGGCTTTTATACATTTGGAATAAAGCGATTATGGCACATCTCAGGGTAAGTGCTAATGGTTAAGTAAATGAAATAGGCAGAGAAGGAAGTTGTTTTGTTTTAGCTTTTAAAAAGCAGAAATCTTGGTTCTGTTTATGCCTCTTTGTATAAACGCTATATGGTGAGTGACTGACAGAGAAAGCCATTCAGAAGAGCGAGATTTTAGATTTCCAACTGCTAACCTAAAAGGAAAAAAAATCCATTCAGATCGTGGATTTTGCGTTCATCCAGCAGCTGAGACAGGAAAAGGGAAACAAAGCGCTCCCCGGTAGAAGTAGCGACACAAACACACAGGGAGCAGGAGAGCGAGCGGCGCGAGGCCGGCAGACAGCGCGCTCGGCTCTGCGAGATGAGACCGTAGGAGCAAGCGCAAAATGATCGACCTTTTCAAAGCTGAGTGGGTTTCTTCAGTGTGTGTGCAAGTTTCAAGAAATGGAAGGAGTGACCAGGTTTGGGTATAACTGTTTTATTACTTTGTATTTGATAAGGACATGTCGTTGGATGGAGTGGTATTTGGGGAGGAGGCAGGAGAGGCAGGTAGGAGGGGGCAGGTTTAGTATTTTGCTGTTTTCTTTACCTGCAAATCCGCGCTTGGAGGGGCTTTGTCACTGACATGATCAGGCTGCTGTGTGCTGTCAGAGACGTGTGCGGCTGAGGACCGAAATGAGATCTGTCGTTTTCTTGGACAGGGAGCCTGGTACTTATTGTTCCTTTGAAAACTAAAATTTCTGCATGACTGGATTTTTGAGAGGTTCTTTTTGGGAGGTCTTTTGCTTTGTTTTCCCTGTTGTTTAAGTCAAATTCCACAAAAGACAGCTGACATAGCCCGCACAGCAACCACAAGCTCAGGAATTTCTTTTGCAGGTAAAGATTATTTTCACCTCTGTTCCGAGATTATTTCCATGGTTGCCCAGTAGGAGTTTTTTTTCTCCGGCTGAGTTTTTCCTTCCTCTGGTCTTAGAATAGTTTAAATGATAGTAATTGAGCTTTCACTACTTTGTATGAAGTGTTAATTCTACTACTGACTTTGGCTACTACAATGTTTCCTTGCTGCCTTTGTCTACATCTTTGTGAATGGCATTCACTGATGATTGTATTCATTTTTAATTTAAATTGCTTTAATAACCCAGCCAATGAGTGCCAGGGCTGTTGAATGTAGTTCCTATTTGGCTTACCCGGCAACCTTCTCCTGAGTTGTTCCGATCAACAGAAATGCTTTTCATTGATTAAAAAATTAGAAAGATGCAGTTACCCTGCCCAGGCCAGCTCTGAATGTGGACTCTGATTAGCTGCAGAGTCCTGGTCAGTCTCTGTCTCTCTTTCTCCATCTCTCTTTCTCTGTCTCCCTTTCTCTCTCTCTCTGTCTCTCTCCCTCCCTCTCCCTGTCCCTTTCCCTCTGTCTCTCTTTCTGCCTATCTGTCTCCCTTTCTCTCTCTCTCTCTCATCTCTCTCTGTCTCTTCTGTATTTATCTCTGTCTGTCTGTCTGTCTCTGTCTCTCTCTCCCTGCCCCTCTCTCTTTCTCTTCCTCTTTCTGTGTCTCTCTCTTTCTCTCTCTCTCTCTCTCTCTCTCTCTCTCCCTCTCTATCTCTTTGGTGCTCTCTCTCTCTCTCATCTCTCTCTGTCTCTTCTGTATTTGTCTCTGTCTCTGTCTGTCTGTCTGTCTCTCTCTCTCCCTGCCCCCTCCCTCTGTCTGTCTGTCTCTCTCGCGCGCGCACGTGCACTCTCTCTACCTCTGTCTCTCTCTGTCTCTTTCTTTCTCTGTCTCACTTTCTCTCTCTCTCTCACTCTCACTTGCTCTCTCTCCCTCTGTGTCTCTCTCTATCTCTCTCTCTCTCTCTCTCCCTCTCCCTCTCTATCTCTTTGGTGCTCTCTCTCTCTCTCTCTCTCTCATCTCTCTCTGTCTCTTCTGTATTTGTCTCTGTCTCTGTCTGTTTGTCTGTCTCTCTCTCTCTCTCCCTGCCCACTCCCTCTGTCTCTCTCTTTCTCTCTCTCTCTCTTTCTCTCTCTCTCTCTCTTCTTGCTGCTGTCCATGTCAATGGAGAGAAAGACAATTAGCAGGACTCAAAAAGAGTCAGCAGTAGGTACAAGAAAATGGAAACCTTAAGGAAGCCCCCTTGAACATTGTTAAGGAAATTCCGTACTTGTTGGCCAGCTAATTCACTATGCTAAAACCATATTCATCCACACCCAGAAAGCTCAGTTTAGCCACCGCCAGGGATTTCTGTGTGAGTACACACTTGCTGATCTCACAGAATTTCCATTCACTTCATGAAAATATAACACTGTTTAGCAAAGAGTGAGAGAAAAGCTGGCCCCGGATCTCTCAGTGGAGCGTGGACTTTATGTCCCTTTTCCCCATTCTCCTTAGATGACAATTTACTTCACAGCAAATTAAAGACAATAACTCAAGATAATCACTCTCCATTCTTTAAGGTAAACATTCATCAGTATCTGCAGCCCAAGGGAGATCACTGCACTACCAGACTCTACACAACAGTTTATGAATGGTAGGACACACTGGCCTCTTGTTTCACGTTTTGTAAAGACCACTAAAAAATACATGCAGCATTGCCGAGTTGACTTTCCTTTGTGATTACAGTATGTTTTATCACCACTTTAGTTTTAGATTCAAAGACAGCAATCTCTCTTGGATTACTGTGAACCCGAGGTCCAGTAGCATAAATCTTTAAGTCCAGCATCATCCTTCCTACTTTGGAAGAGCACCAACTGCCATGACTCGCAGCCACAGAGCTCACTGATGGGGTCGAGTCACGTGGGACGCCAACGGCACCGTCTGCCGCAGCCTGGACCTTGATATGGTTCCATCTCTACTCTCCTCTAACAGACACTTTCTGTCATAGGCTGGGAAAGTTTGGGAGAGAAAAAAATCTGCCTTTCAAGTAAAACCGGATTACTATTTATTAGTAAAATCCATGGAGATTTATGTGATTTGACTGTGATTCGTGTTACTCATCTAAAAATCTGACCTCGTAGACCTCGTACTTTTACCCTTAGATGCACGTACAAATGTGTGTGGCATCTCTTCTAGGCTCATTTCCACTCCAGAACTATCTTGCTTCCCTCCCCCCAGCAGGTAGTCACTGCCATTTGGAACACTGCAACACAGGAGAGAGTTTTTTTAAATTTAAATCTTTGTTGGTATATTATGAATACACATCATCATCACATTCAACCTTGAGAGTTTGTACCAGAATATGACATGACTTGATTCTCATTATTCCCCTTTCCACCCACCTGCAGCCCCCTACCCCCTATATACATAAGCTTTGTTTCCTTTTTTCTTTATTACTGTCACATTCATTTTCCCCTTGTTATTTACCCCTACACCCTCTTTCCTTTTAAATATTTTCTCTTTCACAATATCAACTATACATACTACAACTCATTTACAATTTCATTTTCTCATACCAGAGAAAAGATATGATATTTACACATCTGTTTTTCAAAAAACATATTTCAGTAAATATTTATTTGTTTTTGTGAGTTCTTAGACTAAATCCACTGTAGGAAAATATATTAATTTTTTCCAATGAATGACTCTCTGTTGGAATGATCTCCAAGCACTTTGACTCTCTAACCGACCTCTCTGTTTGTAACTAAAAGGTAAGAATATAAAGAACTACTTAATTACTGATACACAACCAGCAAGAGTCAAAGCAGGGAGTGGAGAGTACGGAGAGGCTCATCCTCTGCTGGTCAGAGACTCCTCACTTCTGCTATTTTAAACTCTCATGTTTTAGAAGGTACACACATGACCAAGAGAAGACCTCTTCTGATTTTCTTATCTATTAAAAAATTTTAATTTGTCAGAGTTTAGCAATGTCCCACCCTTTGTTTCCTTTTCTGACCACATTTGCAAATTGTATTTTCTAACTGGGCAGTTCTGTTGTATGTACCTCTGCTTACTGTTCTGTGTCAGAGGGTATGTCTACGCACTGTCCAAACAGAATTAGGAAAAATTCCATGAGACTGAGGTTTGTGGCACTGAAGAACTGCCCGTGAGTGTCGTGCTGTGGAAGGGGGCTCGCAGCATCCTGTGCATGGCGCACAGCTCCCGCGCACTGCCTGGCACCTGCGGCTCACACCCGCACCCGGGCTCCCTGAAACACTGCTGTGTCCATGTGCTGTGAAACATCAGTTTCTGGCTGATGAAATCATTCATTTTAAAGTACCATTTCGTATCATCCATAGATGAGGAATAACTCTGAAGTAGAGAAACAGATTCTTCATAGATTACAGAGACAACGTGTTCCTTTTCTTCCCGAGTGATTGTACTGGATTTCATCTCAGACCATTCTTTAGTCAAGCCAGGAAGCGTCCTGCTTCCTTGGTGTGAGGATAAAGCAGGTTTTAGTCCCTTCTATACGAACATCCAACAACCGTGAAAGCAAATGACTTCTCCTTAAAAACACAACTTACGGTATTAGAGTAACTAGGGAGTCTAACTGCTCCCTGTTTTTTAATGTTCTAGAGGATCTGTGAAAACCTGCATGACTTCTCAAAGACCAAAGCAACCTTTCTACTGCATTCTTTTGAGGCAGTTTGGTGAAAGCACGAAAAGGCAAAAAGAGAGTCGAATTGATCTGAGGGTTAGACCTACACATATTTGTGGTCGAAATGGCTCGTAATAGATGAAGACAGCTGCTAACTAAATCATCCTCTGCAATTTGTAATATTGTGGTAAAAAGGGACGTGGTAGTATTTGTAACTCCTTGAAAAAGACTTGAATGTGACTCTCCTGCTTAGGTCCCCTCACAGCTCAGTGGTTTCACTGTGAGAAGTGAATCACATTCCCGGTGAGGACCAATGGGGCAGAAGAGAGTCACTCTTGGATGTGCATCTCAGGCCCTGTGCTCAGAGACCTGCTCTCGCTCTCTCCAGCTCCTTCCTCCTGCATGGCAGTCACGAACCCTCTTCTCACTTTCCTGTTAAAAATGAACAGTGCTGTAACTGATGTCAGAGACATCAAGGGCTGCAAGCTACTCTCCTGATCCTCCCATCTGAAATTAAAAAGCAAGACAGTGGAAAGAATATCTCTGCAGACAGTCGGAGAAGTTTCCCGAAACACGACAGAGTAGCAGCAATACGGGTAGACATGAGCTTAACAATATCACATGTGTGGCCCAACAAAATTGTGTGTGTGTGTGTGTGTGTGTGTGTGTGTGTGTGTGTGTGTGGTCAGAGGTCACTAAATATTGCTCTATCATTGATTCTTTAGCCGTAAAATTCCCTTAACGGTGTGCACAAAAGTCACCTGAGAACGGTACATCAAGTAAAGATTTCTGGCAAAAACCCAGAAGATTCTAATTCCACACATCTGGGTGATTCTGAGAGAGGTATTCCAAAGACCACACTTTGAAGTAAGCCAGTCCCAAGGAGCTGAAGGCTTACTTTCTCACCGATTTTGCTGCAGGGAGCAGTAGAGTCTACGTGATAGGAAAAAAGGGCTTCAGATCATCCGCCTACGAGCTTTAATATTCATGCTGATGTCCGGCATGGCTTTAACTCC
Organism: Petromus typicus; assembly: GCA_004026965.1. Classification (NCBI taxonomy): domain Eukaryota; kingdom Metazoa; phylum Chordata; class Mammalia; order Rodentia; family Petromuridae; genus Petromus; species Petromus typicus. Next base: position 8,493 of record PVIR01039556.1, read on the forward strand.
AAACTTCCCTTTCTGTATATTCCAAATGAACACAGAGCTGCACACTGTAGTTCCAGAGCTCCGGAGGCTGGAGAAGGATGATCTTGAGTTCAAGCCCAGCCTGGACAACTGAGCAAGGCCATATCTCAAAACTGAAAAAGTAAAAATAGATGAAGGCTGGGATGTATCTCGGAGCTCCTGGGCTTAATCCTGCTTACTGAAAATAGGGGGAGGGAGGGTGGCAGTTTCACTGTTTGCTTCAGGTCTCAAGGGAAAAGTTGGTCTCAAATTGAGGAAAATATTAGAAATAGAGTTTGAAAATGTTTTGCAGTTATAAGTCTCAGCTCTAAGTTTGCTTTCTCTTCTCCACGTGTTTCCTATTCCATACTTTTTCCTATGTATTTTGCTCAACCTGATTTCCCTCGAAAGGTGCAGACCTGATTTCCCTCGCTAGCAGAGTGGACAGCGTGTCCGCCTCGTGATCTCCACTGGAGGGATTTGGGAGTAGCAGGGCCCCGACAAAGACGGCCTGAGCCTCGCACCCCATGCAAGTGCAGGCCACGTCTTCCCAAGGTGCAGGTAGCAGGGTCACAAAGGGACCCTCTCAGAAGTGCCCAGCTGGGGGCTTAGCGTGTCTCCTGGCTCAAGAGCTGCTGAGGGAACAGCATTTGTCTGGACTCCTGGAGCTTTCATCTGTGCAAATGCTGCCTTTGTTGTAAGCCTCAGTCTGTCTCTGGCCTGCTGCCTCCTTCCAGGCAGCTCTGGCAGAGGATCCGGTCGGTTGTCACCAACCATGGCTCTGCAGGGCTGCAGGACTGTGTCCCGTTCATCACCTCTCGGGAGCCAGGTTCTCTGTGGTGTCTCCTCCGTGACACCCAGACAGGTGTGAGCTTCCTGCCCTTTGGGGGGTACGTGGCTCTCTGAGGTGGTGAAATGCAGGAAAGCTGAGGAACGTGGGACCCAGGGCCGGCTCAGGACCTCTTCACCACAGAGCTATCAGACTCGCAGATCCTCCACCAATATGGCACTCTTAAGCCTTCCTCCCTCACACGCTCCCACGTCACCATAACGTAGAAACCAAACCCATCGGAACTCGGAGAGGTGGCCTTCATTTTGTAAAGTGGTTTCTTGAGTATGAAAAGTTCAGCAAAAGATCTCGGCACTTCACATTATAAAGGTGGAAATGACAAAGATTGTCCTTCAGGTCCAGAAGGACCCGTGAGGTCACCAGGACCTGCTGTCCATCCTTCCAAGGCTGCTTCCCTCCTACATCCTCCTACCTCGAACTCCTTCAGCAGAAAACAGGTATGGAGAGAAGCCTCCCTGCAGGAACTCTCCCCCTTCAGGGCCTCCAAGGATCCCAGCTACTTCTAATCCCTGAAGAATTCTTGTCTTCTTATTCTCCTGTCCTTAACTAGTAGAAGTTGAGCTGGCTTTCTGGAACTCAGTGTTAAGGAAAGTAACTGTGATTTGTTTGCAAATGAAACCTGGGCTTTCTGAAATTGACTCCCATGAGAAATTGTTCCCCCATAACACTCCTCCAGCCTTCAGGTTGATTTTAGATGGTTTCCTGTTCTCCCACCTCTTGGAAGTGTTCCATGGCACGCTGAGCCGACACTTTTAGTCAAAAATGCCTATAAATAGCTGGTTTTCTTGCTTGCCGCCTTCTCTCCAAGGCTTTCACAAAGGAGATGAAACAAATCCACCAAGCACAAGAGCTCTCCGTGAGGAGTGTGTGGTGAGGCTTGGGAAGATCAGCTCCCCAGGCCCAGAATGGGTGTGTAGGTCGCTGTGCCATGTTTGACTTACGCAATCTGCACAGAAAAAGAAATGCTTCATTTCGTGCTGGATGAGCTCATAAACTGGACACTCAATCAAAAATGTCTCGAGGGAAATTTCATGCATTAAAAGTACGCATTTTGATGTGCATGCTATTTCTCAAAAATCCCAAAAACCACTGTTATTTTTTAGATTCCATTTATAAACCTACCTAACCAATTCCTGCAGCTGAGGATGCAGAAATTTGTGTGATGGGAGGTGGCCTGATGGAAATTTATTATTGCTTCCCCATTTCTTCTCTGAGCCACCCTTGTTCTGCAAGAGCTCTTTCCTCCTGGCCTGGCTGCTCTGTTGTTCCCTGTGCCATTGGCCATCACTACCACCAGGCTCCCATGCAGGACAACAGAACCCCAGAAAATGCTACCTGTGTTCACCAAGACGAGGATGTCTTCTCCATCAGCTTTACTGAGGCACATCTTAGGGATCAAACATGTGGGCTTGCTCTACTCCCTCACTCCCATCTCTCCATCTCTTGCACCTTTCTCAATGAAAGCGAATAGAACTCAGCCATATTTCCCCAGGCTCTTTCTTCATCTTCTCCCTTATTTCAAGTGGCTGTTTCATTGCATGACGTGGACTGGAAGACCAGTACAAAAGCATGCACTTACAGATTGGAAAGAGCCATGCGCAGATGAAGGGACGTTCCCAGGCCCCCTCAGTTGTGGAGTGGTGGGGTCAGAGGTCACAGGTCAGACTGGCAAGGGGGAAGCATCCTCCCTCATTCTTTTTAATCCCAGTGCTGCCATTCACGCCTCACTCGCACAAGGGGTGTCCAGGGATTAGTGCCCCTGGGTACTTAGACATTCTCTTCTGGCACCCTGCCACATTTTTTGCTCTTATCACCAGCCTAATTTGGATGCTTAATTTCTAGAGAGTGCATCTCACGATGCCTTTCCTCTTTCTCAGATCCCAGAGAATGCAAAAAGCTGAGGGGAGTGGATATCTGGAAAAATCCACTCAAAATATCAAAGGCCAGTGATCACAATACTTTTTCACCATGTATATCTGTGTTCGAGTAAAGGAAACTACATAAAACTATTTAAAAGAAAGCTATTTGCACCAACAAAAGAACAAGAGGCTCCAAATCTGCATCCTCCTCCAACTCCCCAGCTCCCTGTGCCCAAATTTGCATAGTGTGAAAACTATTGCCTATTTCTCCCCCCATTACACAATCTAAGCTAAGAAAGAATTTAACGATCCTGGGGAAGGGGTCTGAATCCACTTTCGATTAATGCAATCTAGGTAAGTCAAAACACCCTGATGAAGTCCAGAAAACACGGACCATCCATTGCAAGCATGCTAATTTATCTACCCGGGGTGGTAAATTACCCATCTCAAGTATAGTAAGTTTAATTTGTAGTGTTTTTCCAAAGCTGCAGTCCTGGTATGTTACCCTCTGAATCATGAGCTTCTACAAGCCCCTGACTGACTCAGGCTATACAATCGCTTTGGAGTGTTAAACTCTATTGAATATACAAAACTTTTCTTCAAGAAAATGGCTTTCTTGAGATATAATTCATGTATCACACAATGTACACCTACTTCCCAGTTAATATCCATTGCTAGATTTAATTTGGTGGTATTTACTTTTACAAGAGATGGTTTCACTGCAATAAATTAATAAGCAAACAAGGGATGCAGACTCAGTCCCTGTATAAGTCTATGTGACTTTGTAGATAGTTTGCTGTCCCCTTGAAGGAGACCAGAGAATTATTATTCAGATGTATTGTGAGCCAGCATTCTGCTTGGCAGAACTCTTACATATCACAGCCTACTAACTTTTTGAGAGATTCGATTTTATACCAGGTCTTAAGGAAAAGATATGTTTTGCCAAAGATCAAGCCCTAAAGTATTTTCCTGTAAAAGTGTAGCCAACTTAATGAGTCATAGACTAGTCTAGACTAGTTATGCTCATAGTCCTGTTAGAGAACATGAGAACAGTCTATGCCAAATCCCGATGGTTAGAGCACAAAGAAAAGCACACAGACTTGAGATCCACTGGGATTCTGTGAACTTGAAGACAACATAATCTTTATAACCCTACTTCTTACCCAGTTTTGAGTTTTTCCTTATGAACATGTATCACGCTGAAAATAATGCATTGTTTCAGAGAACGCTTATTTATCACCCCTCCTTCTTTGTAGGAGCCCAGAAGAAGCTAACGTAAAATGATGCAAGCAGTCTTATTATACTCCACAGCTTCCATTTTCTCCTGGTTAAGTATTTTACAAAATATCTTCATACATAAGAATGAAGTGTTAATTATTCACTTAACAGGGACAACTAAGAAATGAAAGAAATCACTAAAATTAAACCATGATGTTTAATCTCATTTATGAGATTGAAGGTGTAATTAGATTAATGAGCATTAGATTAATGAGCTCCAGCCTATACTGGATCCATTTAGCTGTCATAATATCTAGTTCCTGCATTGTCTGGTCTGACATATAAAGAAAAAGTTGTCCGAAAGTGTAATAATAGTGCCAAGTAAGTTCTTCATTAATAAAGATTCATTTAGTCCCTTTGAGGTCAGAACGAATTCTGGGAGATGGGGCTAGATTAAAGCAGATGTACCTTGGCAGGGTACTACACATCTATAACTCCAGCACTCTGAGAGGTTGAGGGAGGAGGACCACAAGTAGTGGTCTGACCTGGGCAACTTGGCAACGTAGCAAGACCCTCTCTCACAATAAAAAATAAATGTCTGGAGATGTAGCATTTAAACCTCTATGACAACCAAAAACAGGAAAGTAAAAAAATAAAGGACCAGTTTGAGGGAAAGAAAAAGACAGATGAGTGGTTGGCCACGCCGCTGGTGAGAATAAGCAAAGGAAGAGCAGGATCTACTCTCCTGTGCTGGAGAAGTTACATCACTGATTTTTCTGATTTATCCGAACTCCCTGAAGTGGAAATGTACACTGTAGCTTGCAGGCCAAGCCCATGTGAGTGTTCCTCTCGGCAGAGGTTTAAGAATAGTCTGTACTCTGGGAATAGGGAGAAGGCAGACAAGGACTCTGCAGAAGGCCACTGGGGTGCAAGCTCCTGAGCCAGCAAGTATGCTGCGGCCCCAAAGGCAATGGAGCTGCCCGGCCCTGGGGAAGGAATCCAGGTAGACACGGCAACATTGTGAGTGACCAGAAGCACCCTCCCAGTCATGTGACATCACTGTGTTTACCATCAGCCCTGGCTTGCAGAATGAAATCTTAGGACTCTTAAGTGACAACAGCCACAACAGAGAATCCAGATATAGCTGGGAGCCTGCTAACAACCCTTCTCACGAGTGTGAGAAGATCAAAGCCAGGGGCCGGGGAGTTAGCTCAGTGGTTCCAGCACCTGTCTTGCAAGCGCAAGGGCCCGGGTTCGATTCTCCGGTAACCACATAACAATACTGGGTGTGGACCACACCCAGCAGCAACCAGTACCACATACCACAGTGCCGGGCGTGGTGGCTCACGCCTGTAATCCCAGCACTCGGGAGGCAGAGGCAGGAGGATTGCTGTGATGTGAGTTTGAGGCTGAGCTCAGGGCCAGCCTGAACCACAAAGCGAGACCCTGTCTCAAAAAACC
>PVIR01039557.1:0-13825 GCA_004026965.1 Petromus typicus
AAATGTTTAATTTCATCTTTAATTTCTGCTGTGACCCATTGGTTAGTCAGTAGTGTATTGTTCAATTTCCATGACTTTGTGAAAGTCTTGGGTGTTTTTTTGCTCTTCATCTCTAGTTTCAAGGCACTATGATCTGAGAGTATACAGGGGATAACTTCAATTTCTTTGCATTTACTTAAACCTGTTCTATGAACTAGTATATGATCTGTTTTGGAGAATGATCCATGAGCAGCTGAGAAGAATGTAAATTCTTGCTTAGAGGGGTGAAATACTCTGTAGGCATCTATTAAGTCCATTTGTTGAAGAGTTTGGTTTAGTTCAAGTACTTCTTTATTGATTTTCTGTCCAGTCGATCTGTCTATTTGTGACAGTGGGGTATTGAAGTCCCCTACTATTATTGTATTGCTGTTTATGTGACTTTTCATTTCCGTTAATATTTGTTTTATATAGCTGGGTGCACCTGAGTTTGGGGTATAAATATTTAAGACAGTTATTTCTTTCTCTTGGATAGTTCCCTATATGAGAATATAGTGACCTTCTTTGTCTCTTTTAATCAGATTTGGTTTAAAATCTATTTTGTCTACAAATAAGATAGCTACTCCTGCTTTTTTGCAGTTTCCTGTTGCATGGAGAATTGTATTCCACCCCTTTACTTTCAGTCTGTGGCTTTCTCTCTGGATTAGGTGTGTCTCCTGTATGCAGCAGATTGAAGGATCTTGCTTTTTGATCCATTCTGCCAGTCTGTGTCACTTAATTGGTGCATTGAGACCACTGACATTAATAGTTATGAGTGATATGGACAGATTTAGGGCTGTCATGATTTCCTGTTCTAGGCTCTTTTATTCTTTGATTTTTTTTTTCCTCATCAGTTTCTTGTTAGGCTCAGTGGGATGACTCTGCTGGGTCTCATAGGTTTATAAGTTTCATTTTTTTTCTCCAAGATATCCTTTAGAATATTTTGTAGTGCAGGTTTTGTATGCATGAAGTTTTTAAGATGTTCTTTGTTGTGAAAGTATTTTCTTTCCCCCTCAATTTTCAGAGATAACTTTGAAGGGAAAATCAGCCTGGGTTGGAAGTTGTTGTCTTTTAAGGTTTGAAACACTTCACTCCAGGCTCTTCTTGCATTGAGTGTTTGGGTGGAGAAATCTGCTGTGACTCTGATGGGCTTCCCTCTGTAGGTGATTTTTTTCTTTTCCCTAGCTGCTTTTAGTATTTAACTTTTTATTTTCATATCTGAAACTTTTATAATTATATGCCTAGGTGTGGGTTTTTGTAAATTTCGGCCCTGTGGAGTTCTGTATGCTTCGTGTATCTGAATGTCTAATTTTCTTTCTTTGTGAAGTTTTCTGCTATTATTTCTGTGATCAATTTTTTTATATCTTTTGTATCATCACCTGCTTCCTCAGTAATTCCAATAAGCCTTATGTTATTCTTCTTTGAATCATCTAGGAGCTGTTGAATAGATTTCTCATGGTCTGTTGTCTTTTTCCATAAATTATGTCTTTCCTGTTCATGGGCTGTGATCGTGTCCTCTAGATCTGAGATTCGGTCTTCTACAGTGCTTTTTCTACTGTGTAAACTTTCATTTTCTTTTTTGATTGCCTGGGTTTCTATTTGTAGCTGCTTAAGAGGTTCCATTGCTTTTGCTATCTCCACTTCTATTAGATCCTTGATCTCCTCTTTGGCTTTATTAATCATGCCATTAACTATGTCCAGTATCTCTGTTTTTATCTCAGAAATCAGTTCAGATTTCCATTGTATTAGATCTTCTCTAGTTACCACCTCTGATAGTCCTGGTGGCTGGGTTTCAGATTTCTCCATTTCCCTTCCCCTCATACTACCTTGGGGTGAGGTTCTCTGCATTTGAGATTTTGAATTCTTTCTCATTTCTGAGCTTTTGTCCCTGATGTTGTTTTTGCCTTTATAGTTGCCCTATTGACTTGTGATGTTTGTTGCAAGTTTCTTTCTTCCTAATATTTAGGTCCCTTAAGATTAGCACTAAGTCTTAATGTTTTCAACCACAATCCAAGAAAAGCACTAAGCATTAACAATATCAAACAGAACCCCAGAGATGGTAAACTGGTAGTTATTGCTCTGAACTCTCCAACCTCATAAGCCAGAACTATGATCAGATGCCCAGACTAAAAATTAACCATGGATATATTGACAGCATTCAAGCATCACCTTTTAGAAGTGAAAGGGTTACTAAGGAGGAGGCAGAGAGATAGAGGAGGAAGAGATTAGTAATAAGATTAAAGGATGAAATGAAATAGAGAAATGAAGGCTAGTAGAGTGGGAACAGAGTAGAGAAAAGGGAGAGATGAAGGAAAAAAAGGAGAGGAAAAGGGAGGGAGGAAGAAGAAAAGCGGCAAGAAGAATAACAAAAACACAGACCTAAATAAAACAAGTGGAGATAAAAACAGAATAGGGTAAGATTGAGTCCACTAATAGCCAGCTGGAGGCGAAGAACCGTTGATTCCCTTATGGGCTAGACACAGTTTGAGGTTTATAGGCCGCAGGGAAAAAGCTGTGAAGTTGCAGGCTTTCCCCTGATGTGAGCCCAGTGTCCTGTAGGTGGCGCTGTACCCCAAACTCACCGAGCCCAGGTTCCGGGTCTCGGAGCAGGGCTCACCCCCTTCAGTATGGCGGGAAGTGGGGGTCCCAGTTGGAGTCCAGAGTTGGAGCGTCCCGGGGCTGGAGGTCTTGTGGTCGCCGGTTCTCTGTGGTGGAGCCGATCTTGGTTGATCCCGCAGGGGTTCGGAGCCCTCTTCTCCTGGCAGCGCGGATCCTCGGTCCGCGGGCGCTGGGCGGGGCTTCCTCGCTGGCCCTGTGCCCTCTCCCGCGAGTGCAGATCGGGAGTGTGGGCCTTTGCCGCAGCTGCAGGAGCTCTGGCTCTCAGTTCCGCTCCTGGCGGTGCGCCCGCGTCTCAGAGGCCGGCTGTGCGCTGTCTGCAGTCGCTGGGTTCCCGTGCTGGGGCGCGGGTGCGAGGTCCGGCAGGGTGGGCCGGCCCTCCCCCTCTGGGGAGAGGGTAGAAGGGACAGATCTCTCCCTAGGTCTCTCTTTTTTCTTTGGCCTTAATGAGTGCTTGCTTCTTATCTCTTCAATCTAGGTTTCTCTGCTGTCCTTCCTTTCTTTCCTCACAACTGGCGTTCTCAGGTTTAAGAACAATTTCTATGGAGGCGGTGGTCTCCAGCTTTTACCATTCCGCCATCTGCTAAAGCACTTATTCTTAAAGTTATGTCTCCAGACAAATCACGAGTGATTTACATTTTTTCTTCCAGTACTGATGACTGAAACTAAAGTCTGGCACATGGTGGCAGACATTATACCACTGAGCTACACCTGTTCAGCACAAAAGGCAAATTGAGGCCTAACTGGCCTCATCTGACAGCAAAAAGGAGAAGGCTGCACTCAGAGGTTACTGCATACTAGGGAAAGCTAAGACAGCCAAAGTTAAGTTGTTTTCCAGCGAAGGTACCAGCGGGTATTGGAAAGCAGATGAACCTGTGTTACTCTGGTTGCTTGTGCCCTTGTTAGGGTAAATAAAAGCAAAGTGAGCCGCAGGCTTGGGGCTTTCTTGCCTGTGAGAGGTCTGAATTTCCTTGTTGTCTATCTGTTCCCAAGTAAAGCCAGCCAGCCTGGTGAGCCCACTCCAAGCAGCTCCCCAGTGTGGAGTCGAGGACCTGGGGACCCACACACACCCTCAGCCCTTTTTATTCTTTATTTTGAAGCAAAAATCTCACTAAATTACCCAAGCTGGAATCTAATGTTCTCCTGCCTCAGCCTACCAAGTTGTGTAGATGAGATTATAGACTTTTACCACAAACTTGATTTATACAAAAACTTTATAAAGTTATCAACCATTTTGATTTATATCTTTCTTTTACTTACAATATATTTAAAAATATGTAGCAGCTTCTCTCCTAAAATAATTTAAGGCATTTTATAATATAAAATATATGCAGTAAGTTATAAAAAGTAAATAGATAATCAGGGTGAAGACAAAAAGAAGTAAATTAGTTTTTGATAGGCATTGTCACAATTCAGTGATTAAGCATTAGGACTGATTCATGTTTGTGGCTTGCACAGAAGCAGGAACACTGTCATAGGTCTCAGTCAGGAGGAGAGGAGGGAGACAGGGCTTGGGAAGGAGCGGGTCACTGGGAACGGACCATAGAAGGCAGGCCACGGGGCTCCGTGTGCCTGTCCGATGGCCATGGACAGTGTCTGACATCCTGGCAGGCACTTCTGCAGTGTCCCTGCAGAGCAGGTTCAGAAGGCACTTCTCGGGGTCTCTGCATCTGCACATCTTCCCCCCAAATCTCTGACACAGCCAGCGTCACAACGATGCTTGTGGAGCAAAGGGCCTTAACAGGCTGAGGTGGTGTCCAGAGAGGCGGCTTTCCGGAGGGTAGGTTCAGGATGCCTTCCTCTCTGGAGCAAAATTCTGCTGACTATTTCTCATGAAACACGGAAGTTTTGAGCCAAGGCACAACCCACGGTGCCCTGTCTGTCACTACTGCGGCATGGAGATGGGGCACAACACTCCAGCGGCTCACAGGCTCACTGGGACAGTGCTACAAATGCCCGCGGTGCTCCTGCCTCTGCCAGCTGCCACCAGCCACATCAGGGCTCATGAACTTGAAAAAAGGACGACGTGCAGACTTCAGTTTCCAACACAGGTTTGAAGGCAAAATTTCCTGAAGATCTAAGATTGTACAGAGACTCTTTTGGCAAAGGTGTTCCTTGAAATGAGTGTTATCAACAGAATGAAGTAAAATTGAGAGAAAAAGAAAATAACTGACACCTTGCAACAATAAAAAAGGCCAATCTATTCAATGAAAACTATAGATTACAGTGTATGAATTTAACAAACAAGTAAACAGTACAAGTAAGAATAAAGCCTATCAATTCCAAAGAAAATTTATTATTAGATATTAACTACTGAAGCAGTGGTTCAAAAAATAATTATTAAAAAACATAGTGAAGAAACATAGCTAAAAAATGTCTTTTTGTGTAATATTTGCACATAATTATAGCAATGGAAGGCATGCTTAAGTCTTCACACTTCAAAAAAATGACCTTCCAGCCACACTTGGGGAAAGTAAGCTAAAATTTGTGGCGCATTCCGGTTGCCAAGGACACTTGTTATCGTTTCCTTAATTGTCCTTGACAATCTTATCATTAAAGATGTAGGACATTAATTAATGATGGAGCATCTATTGATGGAGAAACAGGCCTTGTGGGCACAATAGAGAGCTTATTCTTTGTACATTCTTTGTGGCCACTCTTTCCACAGTGTGGGTCATCTCTGTTGCAAGCGTCGCCTGGATAGCATGTAAACATTTGGAGCACTCAATTGTGTGAGAATTGGACTGAATACAATCAATGCTGATAATGCTGGAAATATGTTCAAAACCAATGTTCCCCAAAGAAGCTTTTATGCCTAGATTAGTATCAGTGTTTAATTGACAGCCTCTTCACGTGGTTAATTACTTGGTCTATTGTGGCAGGGAGAGGGGAAAGGGACAAAAGCATTTGTGTTATGAATAGTTGCCAATAAGGAAATCAAACAAGAGCAGGCTGAACACCCTGCTGCAGATACCATTTTACATAAAACCTTCCCTATACACCACACAAATTTTTGAATGACTGTCATTTGAAAAATGAAAATTATTGAAATAGAGACTGTCTTTTAAAACACAAGTTAGAACCTTTGTATTTTTAAGCCATCCTGGAGGTAAACATTTGTCTTCATATACCTTTTTCTTAAATAAAAGAATATAGAATCTGAGATATGAAAGGAAAATACATATTAAGGATTTATTCTTTGCCTTTGAAGTTCAATATAAAACCTTTTTTGTGCAAGTAAATATATTAGGATACTATGAAAAGACATACATTTAATCTTTATACCTTAAGTTCATAATAACTAAATTTACAATAGCTATTTCTTTCCTAGATTTTTCTAGAAGAATGTTAGTACAATCCTTATTTACTCTGCAGTAACACAGTGGTGCCTAAAGATATTGAACATATGAATGAATGCAGGACAGAAGTTATTCTTAGTTCATCTCCTCTTGATGGGTCTCTGTATGTTGTTGTCCTGAGGGTTAGTACAAGGTTGGGTTCTAGATTTTCTGTGCTTTCTCTGAATGACTTTCACTGTCATCTGTATGCCGGTGACTCTATGTCAGTATTCCAGCTGGCGCTTGTTCTCTAAATGCCACCTGCATGTCTACTGGGCTTCTTAACTTGTTCAGAGACAATAGCATAACCCCTGCTTCTCCCACAGTTCCTTGTCTTTCCCTCTCCAGCTGGTCCTTTCTTCTGAGACACATCCAGGGAGGGTGTGTGGGTCGGGGGGGGGGGGTTGTGAACACGCATGAAACTTATGAAAGCTCCTAACTAGGCTTCTCTCCCTTCTTTTCTCTTTTATGATGTTTTCAGTTATCTCTCTTAAGACCTAAGCATCTCACATATGCAGCCTCATTTAAAATTCATGGAAAATGTTCTGGTGGGGGCATGGTTGCTCCTGTTTTCCACATCAAGAATAGAGTATCTGGGCCAGGGATTTAGCTCAGTGGTTCCAGCACCTGCCTGGCAAGCACAAGGTCTCAGGTTTGAACCCTGGTAACCACATACAACAATGCCAAGCGTGGAGACTCACTCCCACCGGCAATCAATACCACACACCACAGTGCCAGGCATGGTGGCGCACACCTGTAATCCTAGCTCTCGAGAGGCAGAGGCAGGAGGATTGCTGAGTTCAGTTCGAGGCTGGGTTCAGGGCTAACCTGAACTACAAAATGAGTCCTTGTCTCAAAAACAAACATAAAAAAAAAACCAGAATAGAGAATCTGAGAACTTGGAACTAGGGAAGAGCAGACCAAATTTTAGGTCTCACACAGTCCGTTAGGACACAAACCTCTATTAAATAAACAGTTAATTATAGCTGTCTCCTGATGCCAGAGAGGGATGGACTGAATGAATGCTTCATCTCAGGTCATTTGTTTCATTTCAGAAAAAAACTGAATGCAAATTTTGGTGCTCTTGGAGACACACCTTCAGCCAGACACCCACTCCACACGGGCCAGAAGATGACCTGGCTACTATCCTTTGCAGGAAAAACACAGGAACACTGGAGAGCAAGCCAGCAAAGGCAGAAGGAAAGGGCATGACTTGGCTCCCACACTCAGAACTTGATCTGTGCTGCAGATACTCGGGCAGATGCATTTATGAGGTGTGTGGTTTTTTTTAAGATCATTGTTGATGCCAAAGCCAAGCTACCATGCCATGTGGCCTAACATGACGTGCGCTCTAGAGCTAATGGGACAGGGAGTACCATAGTCCATCCCAACCATGTCTCACTGGAGTTGTTACATATTCATCTAGATAAAACAGATGTTCAGCATTTCTTTTATTTGGGAAGAGGAATATCTTTTTGTTTCATTTAGTATCAAGAATATTCTCATAAATCATCTATCTAGCATTTTTAATTTAGACCAAGATTGGCATATATATAAATGAACTGATATCTTTTGTTTGCTTAAAGATTCCTAAGTCTCATTTTCCCTGATTGTCGTGTAGCATAGTGGGAATCTGCACACTGGTCATGCAGTCATTTCTGTGTATAAATATGATGCAACAGCGCCATTGTAGTCAAAATCATGAAACATGTACTGAGCACTTGATACATGGCAGATAGGTACTGCCAATCCCAGTCTGGAAGTGCAAAATGGAGACTCGGTAACAAGATAAACTGGTCATGAGTCAGCTGCAAGCATTGTCTCTGGGTTTGTATCTGCAGCTTAGTGCCTTGCTTTTTTAACTTAGTGTTTATTAAAATGAAAACCCAAGAAGAGAAAAAGGTCACCAATTTGCAATTTCATGATGTGGTTGTACTTACATAGAAATGTAATAATGCTTCCCTATGAACACAGAGACTAATACAGAATTGATATCATAATGCCACCTTTATAGTGTTGTCACTGTGACTTTATCCACAGAGAAAATATTATTTGTATTAAATATTATCCAAAGATAATATGTTTAATTTATTTGTTTCCTCCATATCTCGATTTAGGTCATTTTAGATTCCCATAAATGACTTCATTATTGCTAAAGGTATAGTTTCATATTCATCATGCTTAATGTTCAACTTAAACATTTGAGACGTGAACCATTTATTTAGAGATACAGCATAATTTTTCGAGGCTGGTCAAGTCTAGTAACTGGTTGGTACCACAAGATAGCTTCTTAATGCTGGTGGATGCGAACAAAATTCTTTATATAATTTGGCTATGGCACCTGGTAGTAGAGCACAATTTGATGCTAGGATATATTCAGATATAAAGTTTACTATGTCAACATTGCAGCAAGATTTCCTAGATATTTATCACCAGTGAAAGAAATGCCTGTAATGTTGCCCCAGAAATTCACACACAGCATTACAGTGCCTGCTGCTCAGTAGAGGTGGCGAGGCACGTACGGGTGGAATCCAATGCCTCGGCAATTGTCAAGGTCATTACTGGACAGATATGACTGTGTCACTGCCAGAATAAGTCTCTACTTCAAATGAATGTGTAAAAGTAAAGAAAAAAGAAAAAAAGAAAAACAACTGCTCGTATTTGGTAGGCATAAAAACAATTGCATATCAATCCTATATTAACATCAAATAATATTAAAGTATTCTAATTAGTATATGGTTAATTTGACCATGATTATCTTGCCCACATTCTTCATTTTGGGTCTTATATACTTAATGTCTATAATTTTATTTAATTTCTACATATACACAACAACTAAACATGTAATAATTCAAAAATTCAGTATTTTAAAACTAGAATTCTCACCCACTATTTACTCAATCCGTACAAATTCGCACAGATTTTCCTATTTCTCTAACTGAAATAAGAAAACTGAAAACTATTTGGGTTGCTATCGTCAATATTTTCTGTCTTGCCAATCCAGCTGGTACCTCTCTATTTTCCTCTTACTTGATTTATCAATAGCATTAAACACAGCTATTTCTTTTCTCACACATCCATCTGAAATTCTATAAAATCATGTATTTCTGATTTGAGAATTATTTTATGACAAATAAACTTAGACTTTGATGGCTGTGTTTGTGCTGCTAAAAGAAAACTACAAGTGGATAATATACAAAGAACAGCAGTTTATTTTTCACAGTTCTTAAGTCTGGGAAGCCCAAGATCAAGACATCCTGTAGACTGGTAAAATAAAAGATAGATTTTAGGGAACAGGGAGATAGATCTTTCTCAAAGGACAAGGCAATCAAGAATAGGAGTGTGGGGGCAAAGGAAGGTGATGAAAAAAAGTAAGACATTATTTTCATGTACCAACTGCTCACGAGGAATGTGATCATTATGTACTATAAATAGATACTAATGGAAATAAATATTGAAAAGAACAGATAGCCACAATGGTTAGTTATCACGTAGACTTGGCAATGTCTAGCGCACAGTATCTCAGCCTTGGTCACGCTGACACTTTAGTGCTGGACCGTTCTCTGCAGCTGATCAGTTCTATTCACTGTATTCATTTGGATCCCTTGCCTTTACCAGTCCCTACCAGCAGCACATACCCACATACGTCAAACAAAACTGTCTCTGTGTATTTCCAAATGTCTATTGGGGTACAAAATTGCCCCCTTTGGGAATCATTAACTTAATTAAATAAAAGATTTAGGTATCTTTTTATAAATAAGGAAACCTTTTCCAGAAAACTGTCCCTTAGGTCATACTGCCTAAGTGGCTGTCATTTGCCCTTTCCCAACTAATTATTAGCAGAATAAGCTGGAATGATATCCAGTAATTATCTTTTATTCTGGAGTGGGAATAAGACAGAAATGAATGGATTTGGCTATTACTTTAAGAGCAAATGAATAACCACCTCAGTGCTGGTGGGGATAAGAGTGCCTGGGGCCTGCCCCAGCAACGGGGTCTTTATCAGTGTCGTCCTATTTCCTCCCACTCACCTCATTACTCACTGTTCTAGCCATATTGTTCTTTCTGTCTTTCAAAGGCACATCACTTATTTCCGTTTTCTTTCGTACTTGCTAATTCCTCTGCTTGCAATTCTGTTTCTTCAGTGCTTTTTGTCGATGATATATTCTTACCCACGTCTCAGTGTGTCACTTCCTTAGTGACGACTAACTTAAACTAGCATGATTGTTTCGGCCACTCTCCATCAGCATCTCTTTTGTTTACTACATTGCACTTGATGGTTTCCAAAATTTAAATATTCAATGTTGGCCACCCTCTCAACAAAATACAAACTACTAAAATAAAAATCTTGCCTTTCTTGTCTTTCACTCTCTGCTCAGCATCTGCAAATATCTGAATTTATAAGCACCTAATAAAGCCCTATTTTATGAATAAATGAATCACTGGTGAATGACTTGAAGGATGTGCCTCAAAACATTAAAGGAGAATCACCTGAGATTCCCTTAGAAAACATCAGAAGACAATGTACTGCACTATCTCCCTATATTTAGAGTGGAATGAGTTCATTCTGAAATGGGGGTAGAATGTAGGTAAGCTGACTCCCACTTTGGGCTAAAATGAAGTAACAGGTCTGAAATTATCCTCCTACCTTACAGAACTGAAAACTGTATGAAATATACGGTTCAACTTTCCTTATGCATTGAAGCAAAGGCAGCAAAAAAACAGCAATAATTGGAGGCAGTGATTAGCTAGATAAGTACTGCAATGATCCAGTATAATCCCTGGAGAAAATTCCTTAATAACTGTGTGGCAAGGGAGCCAGGCAGGTCCAGGGAGTTTTAGAACTCAGGCAAATCAAACGGCATCTTCAGGACAGCAAAAAGGAGCAAAGACAGCTGTGCAAAGAGGGCTGTGGGGTCCACAGACAGCCTTCCCCCCTGCCTTCTGTACTTGAGTGCCACATGCACATGCACATGAGAAAACTATCTAAAACCTAACTGTAATATGGTTCATCCATCATAAAATTTGCACTTTAAAATTATGCTGCACAATGATTTTTAGTAAATCTACATGTCTGTGGAATTATCACCATTATTTGTTTCAGAATATTCATCATCAATTAAGAAAAATCTTATTTCCACCAATCTTTCACTTACATCCCCTAGTCCCAGCCACAGCAAATTGTTAATCTGATTGGTGCCCTTGATTTGCCTATTCTGCAAATTTCATAGAAGTGAAATCAAGCAATGTATCACATTTGTGCCTTTTTTCACTTAGCATAATATTATGTGAATGCATTGATTCACTTTGTAACACTGTATTAGCATTTGATTCATTTTTATGACTGAATGACATGTCATTGTTTTAATTTTTCATTGTTTATAGTACATTTTATTATGTACTCCTCAGTTGATAGGCATTTGAATTGTTTTCATTTTTGGCTATCTGAATAATTCTTCATATTTATGTAACCTTTTTGTGCAGTATGATATGTATTTTAATATTTCAGGTAAGTAACTAAGAGTGAAATTGCGGGGATGCTGGGGTAACTGTTTAACTTTTGAGGAATTTGAAACTTACATTTTACCTTTCTACCAGAAGAATGAGGGTCCCAAACTCCTGTGTTCTCACCAACATTTGTCATTGTTCATCTTGATGGCATCTGACTATGTAGGAAATGCTATTGTGATTTCGAGCTGCATTTTGGTACTGACTACTGCTATTCTTCCTTATGCATGCTTCTTGTTTATATATCTTTTTTGGAGAAATATCTATTCAAGTTTTTTGCACATATTTAAATTAAAATTGTATTTGAGTCTCAAAATTGCTGAATCTCATAAGTTCTTTCTGGTTTGCAAACATTTACTACCACTCTGTGTTTGTGTACAGTTTTTGAAACTGTGCGTTGAAACACAAAAATTTAAAATTAATTTTACTTGAATTTGCTTTAAGGTCAATCTATCTCTTTTCTTTTCATTTTACCACTTATGCTTTTGGTGATATGTAGAAATAACACTGCATAATTCAAAGGATATGAAGAAATGGGAGCCTTCTTACACTGTGGATGAGGATGTAAAATGGTGCAACAAACAGTGTGTGGTTCCTCAGAAAAATATAATTTTTGCTTTGATCATAATTTATCATTTATCAAAGCATGTTTCATCTAAGAATTTTAGCTGTTATATTAAGTCTAACTCCTTTTAAAATTATTTTTTGAACTGTGGTAAGTATACATAACATATAGTTTTTCATTTTAACCATTTTATAATTGAGAGTTAAGTGATATGGCATGAAGTTCATTCATTTTTAATTTTTTATTTTTTATTTTATTGGTACATTTTATATACACAACATGATCATACTCAATATTAAGAATTTGTACCAGTATATGGCATGACTTAATTCTTATTTTTTCCCATCCCCCACCCATCCTACAATGCCTACCCACTATATGCATAAGCTTTGTTTCTGCTGTGCAGAAGCTTTTTAATAAGATGAAATTCCAGTATTGATTCTTTCTGCTAGTTCCCATGCTAGTGAGGCTTTGTTCATAAAGTCTTTCCCTATCACAATGTCTCAAAGAGTTCTACATAACTTAGTTTCCAGTAGATTTAGTGTTTCTCTCTTAATATTTAGATCTCTAATCCACCTTGATTTAAATTTAGTTCATGGTGAAAGACATACTTCTAGTTTTAATTCTGGCAGATTGAAACAGTTTTTCCAGTACCATTTATTAAAGCAGCTGTCTTTCCTCCGATCAGAGTGTTTGCTAGTTCTCCTCCAGTGAGGAGGCCTAGTGTGTCAGGCATTGTTTCTGCATCTTCTACTCTGTCCCACTGGTCCTGAGATCAGTTTCTTTTCCAGGACCATGTTGTTTTATCCCAATGTCCTTGTAGTATACTTTCAAGTTTGGCATTGTGATACTTCCAGCCATGTGTTTGTTGCCTGGAATTGTTTTTTGCTTTTCTAGATGTCTTCTAATTCCAAATGAATTTTTGATTGTTTTTTCTAGTTCTGTGCAATATACTGTTGGGATTTCCATTGGGATTGCATTAAATCTATATCGCAATTTTGGGAATATGACCATTTGACAATACTGATTCTTTCTACCCAAGCACAAAGGATGTCTTTCAATTTTTTAAAAATTTGAATATTTATTGGTACTTATATACAATCATGATCACACTCAACATTGAGAATTTGTACCTTTGTATGACATGACTTAATTCTCATTTTTTCCCACCCTCACCTACAAACCCAACTTCCTATATACATATGCTTTATTCCCTTTTTTAATCATTACATCTTTCCCCTCATTACTTCCTACTACACCTATTTCCCTTTGAATATTGATCTCCTTTTTCAGAGTGCGGGTAGTTTTCAGAGAAGTCTTTCACTTCCTGTGTTAGATTGCTTCCTAGATATTTCATTTTTAAAGATGTTACCAGGAAAGGAATTGTCTCTCCAAATTCTCTCTCAATGAGTCTGTTGTTTGTGTATGGGAAAGCTACTCATTTTTGAGTGTTGACCTTGTATCCAGCTATGCTAGTGAATCTGGCAGTTAAGCCAATCAGTCTTTTGGCTGAGTTTTGGGGATCTTGTATACATCGTATTATGTCTTCATTCCTCTTAGAGAATTTGTGCTTCTACACAATATATTTTGATTCTCATTTTAACAGTTTTTCTTCTTTTTCTGTCATTATTCCTTTTACTTTTTGTCTTGTCTAATGGCTGTGACTAATGTTTCCAGAACTATACTGAATAAGACTGGTAATAGTGAATATTCTTGTCTTGTTCCTCATCTTAACGTGAAAGTTTTCATTTTTTTTTTTTTACTATTTACTATGGTGCTAGCT
>PVIR01039558.1:0-13805 GCA_004026965.1 Petromus typicus
GCGCGGCCTGGAGAAGCCAGTGCCGAGGGATGGTGTGTCCCCGTCATGAGAGGCTCCTCCTCCGGGGACAGCCTCTGTTCCTCCCTAAGGAGGCCGCATAAGGACGGCGTGGAGCAGCCAGACAGTTCCCGTCACCCTGCACGGTCATGCTGACACCGGCCCACCATGTGCCACTTGGCAGAGCAAAGGAAGCAGGCTGCCCACAGGAATGGCCAGACTGGAGCTCTCGACTGCAAATTATTTTCTGACCGAAGAAAAGCCACAGAGGAGTATCTGTGTCATGTAAGGACCCCTGAGGCAGGGTTGCGGCAGAAAGTCAGCAAGGGTGGGAGGGCGTGGAAAACGAAGCCCTCAGGCAGTGCCAGGGACTTAGGGGTCAGCTGGTTAGCTGGCAGCGCTATGGGCCCCTAGTGAGCTGTAGTCTTTTTTTCTTTTCTTTCTTTCTTCCTTCCTTCCTTCCTTCCTTCCTTCCTTTCTCTCCTTTCTCAAAGAGTCATTTTGAATAATAAGTTTAGCTTGTATAGGTTAAATATATCCATGGTCATAAATTTAGGAAATATTCTTTGCTAGAAACTACTGCAAAAGCCAAGTGTGGTGGCACATCCCTCTAATCCCAGCACTCAGGAGCTGAGGCAGGAGGAGTGCACCATGTTCCAAGCCAGCTGGGGCTATATAGTGAGTTCAAGAACTACATAGTGAGACCCTGTCTTGAAGACTGAAATAGAAATAAAGAGAGAAAGAAAGAATAGAAAGAAAGAAAGTATGAAACCTCTTACACCTAGAAACTTGTAAGAAATAATGAGAAAAGAGACGAATTCTCCCGCTATGCCCTGACAGTTCTCATTTTCTAACTGGTCACTGTTTTTCTCTAAAAACTCCCTCTCCCCACAGCTGCCATTACGGGGAGAAGTGCAGCGATAGAACCCCGATGCTCACACTGCCAGATCTTCAGTCCTCACCCCCCACAACACCAGGGGCCGCACTGGACAGACGGAATCTCAGCCGCCATGTCACCACACGCGACGTGGGCAGAACCCTACTCTCTGCGGTCCAGTCCAATTTGCATTGATTAAACACAACTGCTCACAAATGCCAGCAGATGGGAAGCAGAGCCGAGCATGACCTTGTGTGCTCGGAGAAGGGCAGGTGTGGCCGCCCCTCCTGTGCATCGCAGCTGTTCACAAGGGACCTCGGCTCCCACTCAGGAGTTCAGCTCGGCCCACAGAGAGCTGGGCATGTGCATGGTCATTCATTTTTGCATTGAGTGGAACTGTCTCTGTTGGGGAATGTGACACCGAAGCATCTGAGGAGGAACAAGGGAGAAGTCATCAGTTTTCAGCCAAAAGGAGTCACATGGAGAGCTTCAATTCCCGACTCCCAAGACCTCTTGACAGTCTCCCTCCTGGAAGAAAGAACTCAGGCGCATGGAGACAGGGAGCTGGGCTCGCTTTGCGGTGGGGTGGAGGGCGAAGCTGCTCCTTCTCCTCTTCTGTCCTTGCATTTGGCCTGGGTCCTGCCCCAGGGATGGAACTGGACAGCCCTGTCTTTATGGCCAGGGAATGAGGAACAGAGGCCTTCAAAAAGCAGGGTGTATGTTTTTCTTTCGCCCCAGGCCCTGCCCTGAGAGCAACTCAAATGGCAGATCAACAAAGTGGCAGGAAATGTAGCTAAAACTCTTAAGGAGAGTTAAGGCTTCTGGGAAGAGCACTAGCTCTCCAGTGGGAAGGCAGCTCTGGGAGCTGAAGAGTGTTCAGGGAGTCACCAAGAGGGGAGAACAGAAGGGGACGAGCTAAATCTATGTATGAACAGGTTTACTCTTCAACTGTGCATGAGCAGGACAAATCCAAAGCAGCGGAGCAAAGGGCTGGAGAGCTGGACTACAAACAAAAACTGCTGCTTGTGCCCAGGCAGACCTCGAGGTGGTACACACAGGACCCAAAGGAGGGTTTTGAAACTTGAGTGATGTGGGAACCACCACTCACAGAAGATAAAACAGAACTTGGGGTGTGAATCTAGTCGGGTGACTGCCTACTAACCAATAAGAAGTTAGTATTCTCCTGAGGATTACAGTGAAACATAAAGTCTCATAACATAGCCATCAAAACGTCAAAGACATTAGCTTGGAATGAGAGCACATGCATCTAATCCCAGCACGCGGGAAGGCTGACGGAGGAGGATAGTAAATTCAAAGCCAGCCTGGCAACTTGGATAGATCTTGTCTCAAAATTGAAATAAACAAACAGGCTGGGATGTAGCTCAGTGCAAAGGCCCTGAGTTCAATCTCCAGTACTGAAAAACAAAATTCAATATACAAGGAGACCAGGGCATTATGATGAATTCTAAAAATAAGGAAAACGGACCTAGTACCAGCACTGAGTTGACTCAGATGGGAAACCATTCTTTGATAGAGTGTTTAATAGAATCTCTAGAGTGGCTTCATAACTATACTCCTTCAGCAAGGCACATAAACTTTAACTGAATGGAAAGATATTATTTCTCAGTAGAGAAATAGAAATTATAAGGAGTCAAAATCAAACGGAAATTTTGGAATGGAGAAATACAGCATCTAAAACAAAACAGCAGAATGGAAACAAGAAAGAATAAACTTGAAGAGAAAGCAAAAGAAATTCTCTAATTTGAAGAACAGAGAAGAAAATGATTTGAAACCCTTGAACAGAGCCTCTGAGATCCGAGGACATCAGTTCAAGGTCTAACACTGATGGCATTGGAGTTTCAGAAATAAAAATGAAAAAGACGGTACAGAAGACTATATGAAGAAATAATGACCAGTAGCTCCCCAAATTTGATGAAAGCTAACTTTAGAAATTCAAGAAACTCGATGAGCCATAAAAAAAATAAATAAACTCAAAGAAAGCTGGGTCTACATACAATATAATAAACTGATGAAAACTAAAACACAGGTGCTGAGAGCAACTAGAGAACCATGACACCCTCCACACAGGGGCTCTGAGAGGGCTGGCAGACTTCTCACCAGAAACACTGGGCACTGCAGGCAGTGGAACCACACTCTAAGCTTGGTGAAAACTCTTTAGGAATGACGATGAAGACACTGTCACAGGAAGAAAAAGAAAATAATTTGTTGCCAGTAGAATTATTCCAAAAGAAATGCTAAGTGGGGTTTTTTAGGCTGAAAGGCAAAGGTAACAGTGAGAAAGTTGGTATTGCAGGAATGAAGGAAGAGTAACAGAAATGATAAATATCTGACTAAATAGACTACTTTCTTTTTTTTTTTAATATATGAAATTTACTTAGTTTGTGTCTTACTTTTTATTAGAATGTTTTCAGTACATACACATATATTTATTGTGGTGATTTGGTACATGTAATACATTCTATTTTTTTAAAAAAAATATAACAGCTGCTAGAATAGATTGTGTTCTAAAGTACTTTAAACTATGTTGATCATTTGAAGAAAAAAATAGGTCATTGTTGGATCTTAGTGAAAGTAGAAGTCATAAATAGGACAGCTATAATATAAAAAGAAAGGTAAAAGAATTTATATGTTTTATTTAATTTAGTTAATGAATTTATTTATTTTTGATGCTTTTGGGACAAGGTCTCACTATGTAGTGTAGGCTGGTCTTGAACTTGTGGTGATCTTCCTGCCTCAACCTCATCACCAACACACCTGGATGTCCAATTAATATTTATAATAAACAAAAGACTTGAGCAAATAGATAGCTTAATTTTTTATATTTTTAGAAGCTTTAGAATTTCTTTCTTTTTTTTTTTTTTTTTAGTTTTTTTGAGATAGGGTCTTGCTTTGTAGTTCAGGCTGGTCCTGAACTCAGCCTCAAACTCAGCAATTCTCCTGCCTCTGCCTCCTGAGTGCTGAGATGACAGGCATGAACCACCAAGCCTACCACTGTGATATGTGGTACTGACTGCTGGTGGGTATGGGTCACCATGTCCGGCATTGTTGTATGTGGTTTCCAGGGATTGAACCAGGAACCTAGCGCTTGCAAGGTAGGTGCTGGAACCACTAAGGTAAATCGCTGGCCCAGGATAATTTTCAGACAGACAGACTCAGGTAAATTAAATTCTGATCCTGAACGGGCCTGCAAGGACCACAGGAAGAACTTTAAAAAAATAGATAACATCAAATTCACATTCATGAAAATCTCTACACAATATCTCTGAAAAGCAGAATGAGACTTCCTCTTACAATTCATATCCTCACGAAAGACATGATTCACACATTTTCAGTTGTTTCCATTTGCACTGGTGGATTTTGCAGCAGCACCTGAGCACCGAACTGGGACAGGCAGGCATGACGAAGACAGTCGCCACAGGAGAACTTTGGAAATCTCCTGTGCCGGGGGTGAGGGCCTCTCATCTGAAAAACCAAGTGTCCCTGTGACTTCAGCATTTGGAAACACTGTGGACGTGTTATTCATTTGTCATGGTGAGATCTGAACTGACTTAGAAGCACCGAGGTTACAGCCCCTGCGTTTGTCTCCTTGGATCTCTATGACGTCCCCAACAACTGGATGTCTTAAAAAACGTGTTTCCTCCCAGCACTGGAGGCACAAGTCCAAGATCCAGGTGGTCAATGAGGCTGGCTTTTCCCAGGGCCTCGCTTCTAAGTTTGTGGGTGGCATCTTTGTCCTGAATCCCTGCATGCAGGTCCCTCTGTGTCTGCGTCCTAATCCTTTCTTCAAGGACACTGTTGTATTGGGCTGGGACCCACCTTAGCGACCTCCTGAAAGATCCTATCTTTTAATATGGCCAGGTCCCGGTCCTGGATTAGTACTTGGCATGTGCATGTTGGAGCCTGGGACATACATGCCTCTTATTCTGAGTTAAGGATGGGAAATAGAAATGAAAGTCATTACGGAGAATAATGCCACTGGCTCAGCATCGATTCTCCTCACAGCGTCATAATCTGTAGTGACACATGCTGTCACTTTTCATTTCTGTGTAGCTCCCCCACCTCCCTTCAGTAGCAATTAATATTCTCTGTAGCTGAAAGTCTCATTTAATATCCGTGATGTGATGAAAAGGCTGGCCAAGGCCCCATTCGGGTGACATTTGAGTCATCGCTAGAGCCCTCCCTCAATGAGTTTCCTGGTAACCGGATGAAGGGAATCAATAAGCAGCATGGATATATATTAGATGTCACCCTTGGCCTTGCACTGCCATTACTGGGGTGTGACGCACTCGCTGATGGCTCCAGCCCAGCCCCAAATGTTGCTGCTTTGGCAGCACATCCTTCTCTGTGAAATGGACATCCAGGTCACAAGGGTGGTGGCAGTGGACGGTGCTGCTAGAAAAATGGTGCCCGAAAGCTTGGTGTCAGAGCCACTTGTCAAGGACTTGTACCCTGATTAGTAGATGGCAGCTGTGGCTGTGTCTCCACTCGATGGGTTTCTGTGTCTTCCTCTTCTTACACAGGTGCTAACCCCCCCCTCCCCAAGGCCCATGCTCATGACCTGATCTATCTAATCACCTCAAAACCTCACCTCCAAGTACCCCCATCGGAGATGAAGCTTCAATGCACAACTTTGGGGACAAGGAACATAAGCTTTCAGCTGTATCCTGGGCCCCAGGAACCTTGAGACACTGCCTAAACACTGACACAGTCATGACTACCACCTTGGGAGAAAGGGTCATGACCACCCAGGTGTCTGCCCGCTGTCGCACAGCAGCAGGGACATGGGCTTTCTACTCACCCTGTAGAACACAGGCTGTGAGCACCAGGGCTGTGTCTGCAGGGCCAGCTGTCCCCTGGGGGCCCTCCTGAGGAAGTGTTCCCATGCTGTCTTGCTTCACGCTGGAGGACGGGCTGAGGGTCACCTAATCTGATCTGAATGGAAGCAGAGCCATGAAACCTAACATCATCCTCCCACCTCTGAGCAGAGTGTATGCAGGAGCTTGTTAAACACGTGGCCCTGAGATAGGCAGCTCTCCGTGTGCAAGAACCAGCCAAGGATATCACCCTGCTGTCTTGATTGTGACCGCACAGACAGACACTCTTCAGAGGACACCGACCCTGTGTCTCCCTCATTAATCAGACAGGCAGAGCCTGAGACAGCAGAGGACGGGCTGCTTTTTGTGCTGGCAGGACTGTGAAAGCATGCTTAGCTCATGGGAGCCACTGTGTAGGAAAGACACCTGGTACAAGTGGCAGATTTTGTGTTAACCTCTTCTAATTGGTTTTCCTGGGCCTGGTTTCACTCCTCTTCCTGTAACAGGCTGTGTGAGTCGGCCTGGGCTGACATAATCAAACACCACACTGATCTCGTGGTTCTGGAGGCTGGAGGTCTGTGATCAGGGGCCAACAGGAATGCCTTCTCTCAGGGACCCCTTCTTGGGTGGGATCTCTTGGGGACCCCTCCTTGGCCTATGCAGTGGGATTTCCCGGGGGCCCCTCCTTGGCCCATGGGTAGCGCCTTCTCCCCGAGTCCAAACATGTTTCTATCTGTGCCTGTACACATCCCTGGCATCTCCCTGTGTCCAGTAGTGAGACACTGGTGACACTGGATTAGGGTGCAGCCTAATGACTTCATTTCAGCTCCGTTTCATCTTTAAAGACTCTTGCTAAGCACAGTCACATTCTGCTGTATTGGGCGGGGGTGGGGGAGACTTCAACATGGCTATTTCCAGGGGACCCAACTCAGCTCTGATGTAACTGGGTTGGGTTTTTCATCTTGAGAATCTCCCTTTTTTGGCAACTGGAACCAAGAGCACATTTTAAACTCTCTGGCCATCAGTGACAGAGTCCAGTTCTGGTCCCAGTGCTGCAGTCAGCCCCGGGAAGGAAGGTGGCTGTGGGAATCGGGGTGACTTGAGCGAGCTGCAGCTTGGCCTTGGCCCTGTCCTCTCACTCCCCAGGAAGGTCTTCCTACATAGAGGGGACTGGTGGGTGACACAGACAGGACAGTACCCTCCGGACTTTGGGCTCCCTGAGAAGAGGAGAGCCCTGAGGTGCCTGAGGGCTGGGTTCCAGACATGAGCCCCTGCAGGACCTGGGAAGGCATGGCTTGGGTGAGGGAGCAACTTTGAGGCTGGCAGAAGCCAGGTTCTGAGGGGACTGAAGTAAAGTTCTCCTGTCCCACAACATGACTGCCTTCTGGATTCTGTCCCGTTGTTGGCCTCACCATACCAACCCCAACCCCACCCTCATCTCTGATGGCCCTGCTGGGTGGATTTGGCGGAGCACTTAAAAACACACCTCGCCAGACTCAGCCACAAGAGGTTCTAGAGGCTGGCATCTTCCATGCCGGGCACCTGGACATGACCAGTGTGGTGGGGTGGCCCCTATGCGTGTTCTTCCTCCCCTGACCTATGTGTATCATGCTGTAGTTATTTCTCTCATCAAGAGGTGGGGCTTAGCGGGGCTCTTGCTATAATCCCAGCACTCTGACAGGCAGAGGCAAGAGGACTGTAACACTTTTTGAGCCCAGCCCCCTAATTTAGTAGATTAGCAAGACCTGTCTCAAAACTGAAAAAGTAATCATAATTTTAAAAGGGCTGGGTTCAGTACCCAGTATGGTTGGGGGTTCTTTCCCTACCTGCCAGGGGCTGACTTGTGACCTCACAAATTCAGATGCTGAGATCTCCAAGGCCCTTGTGCTGTGAATGTGTTTAGAGAAAGGTGACCAAAAGATGAGGTATTGGGGTGAGGGAGCCCTACTTGGACAGGACTGGTTAGTGTCCTTGTTCACTAGGACAGTGCACACAGGGCCCAGAGTCGGGGGAGGCCACTGGGAAGATGTGACGTACCTACTCCTGAGGCCTCCAGAGACCCGGGCTAGCCTGTGCCACAGACTGTGATGCTTCCCAGCAGCCCTTAAGGCTGACGTCACAGGGCGCAGCTTTCACCCTACTTCTGGAAGGCCACTTCCGGTGGAAGGCACCCACTTCCTGTGAGAGGCCCTGCTCAGCCTCCAGGGGTCAGCAGGACCCGCTGGAGGCGAGAGCGGTTCCACCTTGAAGTGCGGGGCCTGGGGCACCTCTCAGGACTCAGCTGTGTGGGTTTTCAAGTCTGTCAAACATGCTGGCTCTTCCTTGAAATGGAGCAGAACCTGTCCATTCCCACTGTTCCACATGGACCATCCCCCCCCCCCCGATTTGAACCTGTATTCCAGTCTTCCCTCTGCTGTACCCCTCACAGCCTTCCCCTACTGGGGGACCACACTGGGCTTTAACACCACGACTGAGATGCCACCATGCAGTTACCCAAGGTCTGTCCCCATCTGTCCTCTGTGATCAGACAGAGCCACGCTGGCCTCCTGAGGGTTCTTCAACCCTGGCACAATCCTACCCCAGGGCTTTTGCACTTGCCACTCCTTCTGCCTGGAATGCTTTTCTCCAGACAGCTGCATGCCTTTCTCCTGCTGTCCTTCAAGTTGTTGGTGGGCTTTAACTTACAAATAGGTCTCCCAGCTCATCACCATAAAGAACCTGTTTAGCTCTCCCTTGCTTTCATTGTCACCAGACATACTGAATGCAAACCCCTCCAGGCTTGGTCTGTTTTGTTCATTGCATCTATGGGACCTTGAGCAGCACACAGTAGGTGCTCAATTAATGTTTGTTGAGTGAATGAATGACTTGATACCCTTATGTGAAACCTTTCACTGTTGCCTTGTTGTTGTGCAGGGCAAAGCTCTCGACCCCCTGGTGTGGTCCCATGGCTGAACTCAACCTTTCTGCTCAGGTCAGGCTGGTCTGGCCCTGGTTATCAGCTCAGGCATCTCCACCCCTGCCCTTTGATCTCTCTTGCACAGACCCAGCAACCCTCCTACTCCCTTGGGGAGAAAATTACTGGCCCTGCAACTTCTGTGCAGTCAGCAAGTAGAGACCCCACAAACATCTGACTAATGTCTGAAATGTAAATATGAAATAAATTAATTTTTACATGAGTAGAAAGTAAGCATCTCCATAAAACCTTGATTTGGGATCTTATAGGACAGCAGAGCCCAAGACACTGGAACCATGTTACAGAGCTTCTCATACCCAGGTGGGCACAAAACAAAGGCCTGAGCACTCTGGGAGGCTGAGGCAGGAGGATGGCAATTTTGAGCCCAGCCTGGGTAACTTAGCCACTTATAGAGACCTTGTCTCAAAGTAAGAAGTACAAATGGGCAAGGGATGTAGCCCAGCGCAAAGGCCTTGGTTCAGTGTCCAGTACCCCATACACAGCATAGTCATCTCGCATGAGTCACCGCTTCGAGAGCCATCGCTAAGTACCTAACTGGCTCTGATGCCTGGCAAAGCTACTTCCTCTCAGCATCTCCTCCTGGAGTCCCCACGCCGGGGACAGTGCAATGAACACCGAACACTATGCTCAAAAGTGATGACCCTGTTTTAAAGGGAAAAGATGGCACAGATGAGTTTAGATCCACTTCAAAACAGAAACCAACTCATTTAACTGGTAGACACTGTTGCCTCTGAGAAGTCACCCAGAGATGCCATTCGCTGCTCCATGCTGAGCATACACCCTGTGCAGAGAAAGGACCAGCAGCCAGGCACAGGCGACCCAGTGTCAGGGTGGCTGCAATCACCAGCCCGACATCAATGCCGCCCAATGTTGTGCTCTGTGAATTTCTGGGACAAGGTGACACTGTCACTGAAGGTCTCTGGGAAGAAGGAAGCTGTTTTTTGAAGCCTAAACCTTTGGTAGTAACTTAATTAGGCCATGCTGTAAAACCATCAGGAAAACTGTCAGGAGGACCCCTGAGTCACCAGAGATGACAAATCCTGGCAAGCACCCTCCTCCAGGAGGGAGGGAGGGAGAGAAGGGGCAGGCGAGCCGAGGTTTGCCTCCAACTCCCGTTGGACCCAATCTCAGAGTCCCCACAGGTCCCCAGGTCTCAGCCTGTGCTCTTCCCACCTCTGACTCCTGAGTGCCTACGTGTACACACACACACGCACACGCACAGAGGAAAAGACTTCAGACCCTGACACCGACAGCACCATTTTGGTTCTGTAATACCACACTCCAGTTCTTGCCTGGAATCTTCACACAGTAGCAGCCACCTTGTACTTTAACTCGTGGATGTCTGCGTGTGCCGTTCTCGTGGTCCTGGGCTTCTTTCTGTAGTTTATGGGCTCTGGTTTGCAGTAGACATTGATCACACTCACTGTGGGGAGCTAGTGCATGGACAGAACACATCTGAATTCTCCCTGAACTCCTTCCCTCCCTCCTTATCTCTTAGTTCTCTTCCATTTCGCACAAGACCTCTCCCTGCTTCCTATATTTGTTGTTGTGCTCTTTAGTAAACTGTGGTATTTATGCACAAGTATTATTCTGCCATAAAGGATAAATTGGACACATTTGTAGAAAATGGATTCACCTTCAGATACACATACAGACGCTTAAATATCTCACGGTTTGTTGTATATAAGGGACCCAAAGTACAAATCACTGATGTCTTTTACTGACACGGCCATTTCAGTGCTGAAATCACCTGCTGCTATAGCTTATGGACTTGTGTGGGCCCCTGCGGCTGCAGGTGGGCATCTGGAGTGGGAACTCCGGTCCGGATGTGTTTCCTCTGGGGACACCGGCAGCATCACAGAACTTCGCTGCTGCTTGGGGGGTGCTGGATGTGCTTGGATTTCAGGCTTCTACCGGGCTGGCTTGGTGACAATGACTGCCACCACATCCGAGATGGCATGCACCGTCTGCTTTGCCACTGTCCTTACAGCCACACCTGTCATCTACTATGAGATGAGCCGGCCCTGTGCCTTGGTCCCTCTGAATCCTCTCAGCACTAAGCTTGCAGCTTTTGCTTCAAGTCTTTGCCATGGCAGCGAAGGTGGCAAAGCACAGGCTTCTGCTGCCGCTCTGTCCCATTGGGGTCGCTGGGAGAGCAGGCTTTGCAGGAACAGACACCTGTTGCGCTCTTGGTCAGGGGTGGAGGTGCATCTGGCCAAATACACAGGGGAAAGAAAAAAAAAAAGAAAATCTTGCACATTTGTTTTTGGCTAGAGAAAGAGAATGGGTTTACATGGACACAGAGGGTGTGGCATGGAGCTCTAGGCATGGAGAGAGGGTCGCCAGGTTGCCATGGTGGGGAACCCAGGTTGCTGTGGGTCCCGGAAGCCACTGGGCCTCCCTGGTGGGCTTTTTCCACCTGGACAGAAATGGTTTCTCTCAGCTCCGCTGTGGACATCAGGTTCCCGAGGGTCATGTTTCCATCCTCTTCATCCACAGCTGAATCCCTGCATCTAGCCACGGTGGCTGGAGGAGACACTGGAGACCAGTGAGTCCTAGGGTCCAAGCAACCGCAAGGTGGGACAGGCAAGTGTGTGCCCCCCCAAAGCGCCCCCACCAGGTCACGCTGTCACCCCAGCCAAGCCAGCTTGCCTGTCACCCCTTCACTTTCCTCCTCTGTCTGCTGGGCTCTTTCTCCAGTGCTCCTGGGCATAGGCCACTGCGCGCTTCCTCCCCTAGACCTGCCAGTGTGAGGTATGAGTTTTCTCCTCTATAGAGTTCGTTTGTAGCTTTAGTCATCTTCGGGAGCAGACACCTGGACTTGGTATGTTTTAATTCTTTGCTCCCTTCCGTCTCCTCGCTCCTTTCTCTGTCCCTGACAGTCTGTCTCCCTGTTAATGAAGTAAAGTAATGCTGCGTTACCCAGAAATGTCTCTCCCATGTGTCTCCAGTAAACTCCAGCACAGGAGGGGAGAGGTGCGTCTGGGCAGCACAGTTAGTACGTCTGTGTTGTGCGGTGCTGGGGACTGAACCTGTGCTGGGCAAGCGCTGCCGCCCTGAGCTGCAGGCTGTCGTCCACTCTACACCCCGCGTGAGGGGTGCGACCCAGGCACACTAATGCCCGTTGTTTGCAGCCTTGGTGATGGATATGCAACAGTGCCTTGCTGGGATTTGAACTCGCATTTCTCTGATGACTGAGGAGGCTGAATGTTTTTCATGGGCCTAATGCTGACACACACACCTTCTCTGGTGCAGGATCTGCTCAAACCTCCAACCTGTTATTTTAATTGGCTTGTTTGGGTTACCAAGTTTTGTGAAATGATAATTTGTCAACAACAGGTTTTATGACTGTGTAAAGTCATGGCTGACTCTCTTTCCTTTCTTTTCTCTATCCTTCTCTTCCTTCTTTTTCGTGATACCAGGGATTGAACTCAGGACCTTGTGCTTGCGAGGCAGCCATGGTGCCAGTGAGCTGCATCCTGGCCTTGACTTTATTTTCTTATCTAACAAAGGGCAGATGTTTCTGATGTTGATTAAGTTGGCTGAGTTTTTCTTTAATGTATTTATCACATGCAGCACAGGTACACTGTAAAGGCCAAACCATGTGACTTACCTCACCTACACGTTTTGATGGTGAGAACACTCTCAGCAGTTCCAAGTGTATACTAAGTTACCATTAACTGTAGTGACCACAATGTGCCAGTCACCTGAACTGACTCTTTGTCTCAAACTTTTTCTTATGCAGTCCATATTCTGAGGAGCAGCGCTGCCTGATCTGAGAGGGAAAAGATATTCAAGTTTTTCTAGTCATTCTATATTTCTAATGTTTGTGTTTAAGTCAATAGAAGGTGCTGAGTGAAGAACTGATGTAACCTGTGCTCTTTGCTGGGCTAGGGTGCAGACTGGGGGACATTCGCTGGGAGCCCTGGGGACAGCTGCAGGTGCATACAGTCCACTTCTGGAGATGCTTTTCTCATCTGTCCTTGGTGAACAGCATCAGCTTTATGGGAAGTGCTTTAGTTTTATACTGTGTGAAACTTGAGCCTTGAGCAATGTCAGCTAGATATTTTCACCTGTCCTCATAGTTTTGAAGAATTTAGGGTTCCCAGTTTTAATCCATGATTGTTGCTCTATAGCCACAGGAGCCCAAAACATGACAGGGCAACTCATCTACTGCTCACAGAAGATTAAAGAAGAAACCCAAAATGTGTCATGTCACATCTGCGTCACTTCCTTAGCACTCATAAATCCACTTTGCCTTGGCCACATCGACTCACGTCTGACCCTTGCCTTAACTCATGATTTACTGTTGAGAGGGACTCCTTTTGCCAGGCTTACAAATTTAACTGTTGGTTCTTTATATAGCACCTGCTTTGTGCACTAGGCAACAGAGAGTAAATTTATTGTCTGTGAAATGTTACTTTGAAAAATTACTTCAATGCAAAGTGATTGCCTTTTAGCCTCCATAGCCAATAAATTCATTGTGTTTTTTTGGAGGGGATGATATGAGGTCACAGCATCGTATATATAACTGGCAATCACAGAATGGAAGGGAGCAGGCAGAGCGTTCTCAGCAGAAGCCAGGGAAGGAGGCTCCTGTCTGCAGCCAGTCATGTACAAGCTGGCCTCCCGCTTCCTGCTCTGCTTAGGGCTCCTTCATCCTCTCCTCTCACCGCCTGTCACTGGCTCCACAGAAGCGCCTCTTCCGCTGTCGGGTAAGACTAGCTTTCTCCGTGTTATTCTTGGAGTCTTGGGGCTGTGCTAGCTCCAGAGGAGGTTCTTGCTGAAGGGAATCTTCTATCGATGGTCTCGGCTCTGAAAAGAACATTGGGGACCTCACTGCACATTCTAGAGTGTCCTCTAAAGCACAGATGCAGAGGACCAGCAGGGCTTCACTCGGATCTCCTCTGTAATCCAAACTTTTATTCTGGTCTATATTTTTTCCACTTG
The DNA here is from genome assembly GCA_004026965.1 of Petromus typicus. Taxonomy (NCBI): domain Eukaryota; kingdom Metazoa; phylum Chordata; class Mammalia; order Rodentia; family Petromuridae; genus Petromus; species Petromus typicus. The sequence continues at coordinate 13,634 of PVIR01039558.1, forward strand.
TAAAAACTGCACTAAATGTAAAACACCATCATTTAAACTTTTTAAATGGACTGGAATGTGGAACTGTTCTTACAGTTACAGATACTGTTTTTGCTAAGGGTGATCTTCTGATCTGTGCCACACGGAACCAAGAGGCTCATTAAAAATGAGAGAAGTGGCCGGTGGGAGGGAG
>PVIR01039559.1:0-13841 GCA_004026965.1 Petromus typicus
ACAAAAATAATTCAAAGATAAAAAATGGCCAAAATTTGAGAAACCCCTTGCAGTAGGTGGGATGATATCCCTAGAAGGTCTTCAGGTCCTAATTCCTAGAACCTGTGACTAAGCTGCCTCAACAGCAGAAGAACTTTGTAGATATAATTAGAAATCTCAGGACATAAAGATGATCCTGGCATTATGGGGGCAGACCACATGCAATCATATAAATCCTTGTAAGTTCCAGAGGGAGGCAAGAGGATCAGTTTTGGGGAAGGAGACAGGATGACAGAAGTAGCCATCATAGGATGCAATTGCTATAATGGAGCCATGAGCTGAGAATTACAGGCTGCCTTGGAAAGCTGGAAATGATGGCAAACAAATTCTCACTGTGAGACCCCAGAAGAAATAAAGTCTTATGCATACCTTGATTTTAGTCTGGTGTGACATATTCCAGACCTCTGGACTCCAGAGCATTAAGATAATAAGAAGTGTTATGTAAACCATGAAACTAGTAATTCATTAGAGCAGTGATAGGAAACTCATATCCTCTTCCAGGAATGATTCATGGGAGGCAATTTCAGAAAAGGGGAGCATTAGTTTATGATTGCTGTCTAACAATAACTACACACTTAGCAATTTAAAACACGGATTCATTATCCCGCAGTTGAGTAGTATAGACACCAAGGTAGGCTTGAGTACAGTAGATCCTTTACTCAGGGGTATGTAAAGCCAAACTCAAGCTTCCGGCCAGAGCAGACTTTTATGTTGAGGCGCTGGAAAGGAATCCCTTCCAAGTTCACCCAAAGTGCTGGCTGTTCTCAATTGCTCTGAGTTGTAGAGCTGAGCTTCTCCTCTCCTTGCTGGTTTGAACCAGGGGCTGCCTGCAGCTCACCCTGAGAAGCTGCCTACAATCCTTGCTCCAGGACCGCATCCATCTCTAAGCCAGCAGAGTGAACGCAGTCCTAGCTGAGCTTCCTATCTCTGGCATCCTCCTCTGTGATGTGTCAGAGAAATCTCTGCCTTTAGATGGTTCACAGACTTCAGTAATGCCCAGGAGAACACATTCCTTGTCATTCAGTGGGACAATCATGGACGACACCTCACCATTCATCACAGGTTCTACCTATACTTGAAGGGAAGGTCTCATACAAAAACAAGGCTCTTTGGTTTCATTCTTAGAATTTGCCTGGAACAGGGAGCTTCCAAGATAACCTCTGTCTGTATGAAAAGAGCCTATCTTCCCAGCCCAGGTAGAAGGCCAGGCCTAGGTGCTCACTGAGGACCCCAAGACTGCCATGTCGAGAAAGACGGCTTATTTTTCATTACCTGTGATGAGTAGATATAAGGACATTCTGGGTTAGAGTTAGGGGTAGAGAACGAAAGGATGAAGTCGAAATGAAAAACAAAGTTATTTACTGATATTAGTCACCTCCTCTTTCGTATGTGTTGGATTTGTGGATGATGGAATTCCATTAATATTTACTCAGTTTTGCTAAAATGTCTGCAATGCACAATTGGGGCTTAAATCAAACACCGTTTCCTGCTTTTCTCCCTGTTTTGCTGTCCTCTTTCACTTCCTCATTATCAGACAGAAGGAAATGGGTTTTGGCCTGTACCAATTGGAATCAAAGTTCCATTGTGAGATCAGATTGCCATACAAAGCAAACAGGAAGAACATAGGAACTCTTTGCTAAATGACTATTTTATTTTATTTAAGCTGTGAATTCTTATTTAACCAGCTTGATTCGTTTTCAAAGCCTTTAAAAAAATCGGTGAACTTTAAAATATCTCATCCATTTTCACTTGGCTCGGAAGTCCTCTGAGAGCCTTCTATTTCCCAGTAATTCTCTCATAAGTAATTCTTATTCTATTTCTAATCTGTAGGGTTTTTGGGAGACAGAGATCACAGAACACTCTTCACCTCTCATTTTATCCTGCAGCTCTGCCGCCCACCTCCAGCCTTTGCAAGAATTTAGTGCTATTTTTGTCAGAGCTGGTTCATGCCAAAGCGTGACTCCCAGGTCCCATCGCTAACGCTCTTGGGAGGATCTGCTATGTGGTTCGCTGAGATCCACAGCTACTCTTATCTTCTTCATTTCCTGTTATTTACCACCACTGCTTGCATCTTGCAAGTTTCTGGAGATTATTCAATTCAGAATGTCTCATTTCTGATCTTTTTTTGTTCCTCACCCTGGAGGATTTTGAGTTCATCTTCAACTCACACTGACTGATGATTGAATTTTAATATTTCCTCCCTAGCTTTCACTTCCTCTCACCTGTTCAGGTAGGACTTCTGGTGACCATGGCAGATCTCATCAAGAGATATCCACTATATAAGCAATGTTCCTGCAAAATGTATGTTTGTATGCCTATAAAGAAGCTGTTGTACACTTAATTAGCACGTATGACCATGTAATACAAACCCTGTAGACTTCAAGGAGGTCTTTCATGGCCTGTCTGAGGTAGGAATAAGATCACACTCTTCTGTTCTCCTTTGTGTTTTATGCTCCAGGGAGTTCCCAAAGGAACAAGAAAATTGGAAGCTCATTTACCATTTTATCACAAATTGTCACAGGACCCAATTTCTCCACAACAAAGCATCCTGGAAAATCGCAGAGGCTCTGTACTTTCCAGGTCAGATCTGAATACCCTTGGGTAGAAAGGAAGAGAAAGAAGAGGACAAGGTAGAAAAATCTGGCCAGGTATGCAGGCTCAGCCCCCTGACCCAGCCAGCTACAAGGAGAAAGGAACTGGGGTGTGTGACTTCACCATGCATCTCCCTCTGCTCCTCTGATTTTTTGTTCTTGGCCTCTTTCCATCCTTGAAACCAGCCAAATCCTTCTCTCCCTCTGGCCTTTGAATTTGTTAGCAATGCTCTTCCCCAGGATGCTCATTTCCTCAGCACTGGGACTGGGGTGTCAGACAGCAGCTCTCTGAGAGCACTTCCTTGCCCAAGCTAGCAATGCTTTCCTCTCCTTCCAGGAGCTTGTTTCCTTTTTTAAAAAAATTAATCTTTATTGGTACATTATGAATACACATCATCATCACATTCTTCATTGAGAGTTTGTACCAGAATATGACACAACTTGATTTTCATTTTTTCCCCTTTCCCACTGCCCTGAAACCCCGACCCCCTATATACATAATCTTTGTTTTCTTTTTTGTTTATTATCACCACATTCATTTTCCCCTCATTATTTACCCCTATACTCTCTTCCCTTTTAAATATTTTCTATTTCACAATATCAACTGTATATACCAGGACTCATTTATATCTTCATTTTCTCATACCAGAGAAAAGATATGATATTTACACATTTGTGACTTATTCATTTCACTTATGAGGATGTTCTGAAGGTACATCCATTTGAGTATGAGTGACTCAATCTTATCATTTTTAATGGCAAAATAACACTCCATTCTATATTCTTTATCTAGTCTCCAATTGATGGACATTTTGGTTGTTTCCAAGATTTAGCTATCACAAAATGAGCTACTATAAACATGGGTACACATATATTGCTGTGATACGAATCTTTTAATTCTTTTGATTCCTCTTTTTAAAGGAACTTAGTGACAAAGTGTGTGTGCTGAGTGCCTCCTTTCCCCTGAGGTACAGGCTTTAGGTGCTTATATCTCCAGAACCTAAAGCAGTGTTTGGATGATGGCAGGAACCCACTATGTACTTGTTAACCAGTTTCCCATGGCCCATTACCGAGAAGCACAAGTGAGACTGTGTCTTAGGATTTACTTAGATTGTGGTTGCTTTTCTTCTAGGGGAGTGGGGTGGAAGAAGGCAGGAAGCCTGTTGTATTAGTTATTTAATGCTGCTTGGCAAGTGACCCCCAAATATAATAGTTTAATGCAATACACAGTTATTATCTCAGTTTTTGTGACCAGGATTTCAGAATGAGGTTAGCTGTCTTGTTGCTCGGGATCACCCCTAAGGTTGTAGTTAGGTTATCAGAGCTGCAGGGTTCTGCTGGAACTAGAAGATTTGGTTTCATAGACAAATCTTCCCAAGGAGCTCAGAATCCTGACAACATTGCAAGTGGCTTCCTCCTGGACCTGTGACAAAACAGGGAGGTGGAAAACACAGTCTTTTATGACCTGTCCTCTAAGGTGACCTAGTATTACATCCACCATATTATGTAGTCATGTGGACTGAACCTGAACAGCAGAGGAGGCAATCACACAAGAGTGTGAAGTAGCTACCACACCTCTCCTCATTCCCATATTACTCAAATATTCTTCCTTTCTGCTCACAGAACTGACTTACTGTGATAGATTAGGTCACAGGAGGCCAGGGGAGGAGAAGACTGGGAATTTAAACACCAACAGTAGGCTCGGGGGTTGGGTGGAGTGAGCCTGTCTGCAGGACGCAGAGGAAACACCAGCTAGACAGGAAAAACAGAGCATCTAGAAAAATGCTGCAGCATCTCTGCCACTGTAGATGGCAGAACTGTGGGAAACTGTTGACAAAAGATGGAAGAAGTCACCATGTACAGCATAGTACCAAAGTAGGATGGAGCCCAGGGAAGAGACCCTCAAAAAGACTCTCTGAAGAGTAAGGTGGAAACACAGAGAAACAGAGTACTGAAGCCCAGGCTGGGGGCACCAAAGAGGACTCTGATCCCAGAGGGAATTTTGCCAAGCTGTTGCTACTGATTCCTTACTACTACTAGTCTCAGCTATTTTGCTCCCTTCAAAAACAATTCCAATTGTTTGTTTCCATTTTCAGTCACATGACTTCCTGCTTCTTTGTCAAGAAACGTGAAATCCGTGTCCACTACCTTGCCACAGTTTAGAAAAGCTTGAAAGTGGCGAGGAGGCAGCTTTGGAGGGGGTATCTGCCACCACTGCATCTGCACTGGGGCTGGAGCTTGCTGGCCTCCAGACCCACAGTGGAAGAGCACCCAGGGACTGAGTTAAGCAGTGGGTGGCTTTGGAGGTGGTGTCTGGTGCTATTGCATCTGCGCTGGGGTTGGAGCCTGCTGGCCTCCAGGGCCATGCCAGAAGACAGCTTAGGGACTGAGTTTAGCAGCAGGCTGCACACAGAGGTGGCATTGGAGGTGGTGTCTGGAGCTGTTGCATCCACGCTGGGTTTGCAGCTTGCTGGCCTCCAGGCCGACCCTGGAAGAGTGCCACAGGACTGAATATAGCAGCAGGCAGAGACTGGGAAGCAGCAGCCAATGCACTGCAGCCAAGGAAGGCCAGAGTCTGACTTTCTCCACGTCAACTGCAGAAGCACATCCAGTGACCTTGTACTGGTGAACGGGTGGGCCTGTTGGAACATCAGCCAGTACCATTGCAGCTGCACAGGGCCTGCAGCCTACTGGCCTCCAGGCCAACTTCACAACCAAGCCCAGAGACTGTACTGGTGAGCAGGCAGGCCCATTGGAACCTCAGGCAGTGCTATTGTAGCAATGCAGGAGGCAGAGCCCTCCTGATTCTAAAGCAGACAGGAGAAGGTGTTTTGACTGTATTGATTGAGTGCCTCATATGGTGTGGCAGAACTAGGGGTTTTTGTTTGGGTGCCAATACAGACTGTAAAGAGCAACCCAGGAAATACTGATATATTAAGGTTCCTAACTATTAGGAGGAAAGAGACTTGCAACAAACATCACCGGCAAACAGGGCAGGTACAAAGCCAAAAACCACAGCAAGGACAAAAACTCAGAGATGAGGAAACACTCAAAGTCTCAGATACAAATATCCTAACCTCAAGGTAACACAGAGGGAAGGGAAATAGAGAAGTTTGAAGGCCAGTCTCCAGGGGCCTCAGAAATGGTAACCAAAGCAGATCTAGTAAAATGGAAATCAGAACTGATCTCTGAGATGAAAGCAGAGTTATTGGATGCTTTCAACATGATGATTAATAAAGCTAAAGAGGAAATCATGGAGTTGATAGAATCCAAGATAGCAAAAGCAATGGAACTTTTTGAACACCTATAAGCAGAAGCTCAGGAAATTAAGAAAGAAAATTAAAGTTTGCAATATAGAATGAATATGTCATAAGACCGAATTTCAAACCTAGAAGACAGGATCTCAACCAATGAACCGGAAAGGCATAATCTATGGAAAAAAGCAAGCGATAATGAAAAGTCAATCCAACAGCGCCTAGATGATTCAAAGAAGAATAACATAAGATTGATTGGAGTCACTGAGGAAGCAGGAGACAATGCGAAAGACATCAAAAGCTATTCACAGAGATAATGGCAGAAAACTTCGCAGTAAAAGGAAAAGAATTGGACATACAAATATATGAAGCATACAGAACGCCACATGCCCGTGACATGAAAAAATCTACACCTAAGCAGATCATCATAAAAGTCCCAGATATCCAAAAAAAGAATGAAATACTGAAAGCAGCCAGAGAAAAGAAAACAGTTACATTCCAAGGGAAGCCCGTCAGGATCACAGCGGACTTCTCAACTCAAACACTCAATGGAAGAAGAGCCTGGAGTGAAGTCTTCCAAGCCCTAAAGGAAAACAACTTCCAACCCAGATTGATGTATCCTGCGAAACTATCCTTCAAAATTGGTGGGGAAATAAGATACTTTCATGATAAAGAACACCTGAAAAACTTCACAAATATGAAACCTGTGCTCCAAAACATTTTAAAGAATATCTTGGAGAAAAATTAGGAAAGTTACAAATCCATGAGACCTAACTGAGTCAACCAATGGGATGAAACAAGAAACTGATGGGAAAAGGGCAAAAGTAGAATAACACAGCCAAGAACAGGAAAACATGGTAGCACTAAATTTACTTATATCAGTCATAACTGATAATTAATGTCAATAGACTCAACGTGCCAATTAAGAGATACAGACTGGAAGAGTGGATCAAAAAGCAATATCCTACAATTTGCTGCATACAAGAAACACGCCTAATTCAGAAAGAAACCCATGGACTGAAAGTAAAGGGATGAAAAACAATACTCCACGCAACTGGAAACAGCAAGAAAACAGGAGTGGCAATTTTATTTGCAGACAGAATAGACTTCAAACCAAAACTGATAAAGAGAGATAAAGATGGACACTATCTTTTAGTTCAGGGGAAAATCCAAGAGAAAGAAATCACAATCTTGAATATCTATGCTCCAAATTCTAATGCACCCAACTGTATAAAACAAACATTAACGGACATGAAAAACCAGATAAACTCCAATACAATAATAGTAGGGGACCTCAATACCCCACTGTCACAAAGACACAGATCGACTGCACAAAAAGCCACTAAGGAAATCCTTGAGCTCAACCAGACTCTTCAGCAAATGGAATTACTAGATGCCTACAGAGTATTTCACCCCACAATGGCATAATTTACATTCTTCTCAGCTGCTCATGGATCATTCTCCAAAAGAGACCATGTGCTCATTCATAGAACAGGTTTAAGCAAATATAAAGGGACTGAAGTTATCTCTTGTATACTGTCGGACCATAGTGCCCTGAAATTGGAGCTGAATAGCAAAGGAAAGTCCAGGATCTTCACAAACACATGGAAACTGAACAACATTCTCCTGACCAAACAATAGGTCACAGAAAAAATTAGAGAAGAAATTGAGCAGTTCTTACAACTAAATGATAACCCCAGTACAACATATAGAAATTTATGGGACACAATGAAAGCAGCTCTATGAGGAAAATTCATAACACTAAAAACCTACATCCAGAAAACGGAGCAAGCTCAAATAAACAATTTAATGCTGAACCTCAAGTGACTAGAAATAGAGGAGCAAAACAAACCCAAAGCTCGCAATAGGCAAGAAATTATAAGATCAGGGAAGAGTTTAATGCAATAGAAACCAAGAGAATAGTTCAAAAAATCAATGAATTGAAAAGTTGGTTCTTTGAGAGGATAAACAAAATTGATAGACCCTCAGCCAACCTCATTAAACAAAGGAAGGAAAAGGCTCATATCTATGCTATTAGGAATGAGAACGGAGAAATGACTAGCGACCCAGAGGAAGTCCAGAGGATAATAAACACCTACTTTGAAAATTTATACTTCAATAAAATGGAAAATATAGAATAAATGGATAGATTTCTAGACACATATGAACTCCCAAAGCTGAATGAAGAAGAAATAGAAATGTTAAAAGCCTCAATAACAATCTGTGAAATTGAAAATGTAATTAAAAACTTGCCAACAAAGAAAAGCCCTGGACCTGATGGTTTTACTGCTGAATTCTATATAACTTTTAAAGAAGAGTTAGTGCCCCTATTTCTTAAACTCTTCAATGAAACTGAAACAGAAGCAGTACTCCCAAATTCATTCCTGGAAGCAATCATTACCCTGATTCCAAAAGCAGAGAAAGACCCAACCAAAAAAGAGAACTACAGGCCAATATCTTTAATGAACATCGACGCAAAACTCCTCAATAAAATTCTGGCAAACAAAATACAGAGAATTATCAAAAAGATTATACACCCTGACCAAGTTGGATTCATCCCTGGTATGCAAGGATGGTTCAACATACGTAAATCAATCAATGTTATACACTATATTAACAGGCTTAAGGACAAAAATCATATGGTCATCTCAATTGATGCAGAAAAATCATTTGACAAAATACAACACCCATTTATGTTCAAAACCCTACAGAAGATCGGAATAGATAGGCTGTATCTCAAACTAATAAAAGCTATCTACGAGAAACCTTCAGCCAGTATCATACTAAATGGTCAAATATTGAAACCTTTCATACTAAGATCAGGAACAAGACAAAGATGTCCTCTCTCACCACTTCTGTTCAATATAGTTCTGGAAATTTTAGCCATAGCAATTAGACAAGAGATAGAAATAAAAGGAATAAAGATTGGAAAAGAAGAAGTTAAATTGTCATTATTTGCTCATGACATGATACTCTATCTAGAGGATTCTAAAAACTCAACTAAAAAACTGCTGGACCTAATTGCCAATTTTAGCTGCACAGCTGGTTACAAGGTCAATGTTCAAAAATCAATAGCCTTCGTATACACAAACAGTGGACCCACTGAGATAGAAATTGGGGAGTCAGTCCCTTTCACAGTAGCACCCCCCCCAAAAAAAATCTAGGAATCAATATAACAAAAGAGGTGAAAGACCTCTACTGTGAAAACTATAGCACTCTGAAAAAGGAGATAGAAGATGATATCAAAAAATGGAAAGACATACCTTGCCCCTGTGTAGGAAGAACCAATATTGTCAAAATGGCTATACTCCCAAAACTACTCTTCATATTCAACGCAATCCCGATTGAAATCCCAAAAGCATATTTCACAGATCTAGAGGAAAAAACCCCAAACTTTCATCTGGAACTACAAAAGACCTAGAATAGCAAAAGCAATTCTAAGCAACAGAGACATGGTGGGGGGTATCACAACTCGGAACCTGAAACTATACTATAAAGCCACCGTGATAAAAACTGTATGGTATTGGCAAAGTAACAGACCCGAGGATCAATAGAGTAGACTAGAAGATCCAGAAACTACTCCAGATACACTGAGCCACCTCATCTTTGACAAAGGAGCCAAAAATCCTCAATGGAGGAAAGATAGCCTCTTTAACAAATGGTGCTGGAAAAACTGAGCTTTAACTTGCCAAAGACTAAAACTCGATCTAACTCTTTCACCGTGCAGCAAGCTAAAACCAAATTGGATAAGAGACCTAAATATTAAAACATACACTCTAAACCTATTGCAAAACAGGTTAGGTAAAACTCTTGAAGACATTGGTTTAGGGAAAGGCTTCATGAAAAAAACCTCCATAGCACAGGAATTGGCATAAGAAATCAACAAATGGGACCTCATTCTTTTAAAAAGCTTCTGCACAGCAAAGGAAACCACCAACAGAGCAAAAAGGCAACCAACAATGTGGGAAAAAATCTTTACCAGCTCTTCCTCAGATAAAGGGCTACTGTCTAGAATATATAAAGAGCTCAAAAAAATCATCCCACCCAAATTTAAAGACTCAATTCAAAAATGGGCATCTAAAATGAACAGATATTTTTCAGAGGAACAAGTAAGAGCAGCTAAGAAGCAAACGAAGAAATGCTCAACATCATTAGTCATTCAAGAGATGCAGATGAAAACAACATTGAGATTTCATCCTACTCCACATAGAATGGTTGCCATTTCAGAATTAGCCAGCAGCAAATGTTGGCGAGGCTGCAGAGAATAAGGAGCCCTTCTCCACTGTTGGTGGGACTGTAGACTCATACAACCCCTGTGGAGATCAGTTTGGAGATTTCCTCAAAAAGCTAGGATTGGAGATCCCATTTGACCTGGCCATCGCCCTGTTAGGTATATACACAAAAGAATTAAAAGACTCATATCACAGTGACATATGTGCACCTATGTTTATAGCAGCTCAGTTTGTGATTGCTATGTCTTGGAAACAACCCAAATGCCCATCAGATGGAGACTGGATCAAAAATCTGTGGTTCTTCTACAGAATGAAGTATTACTCTGCCATAAAAAATGATAAGTTAGAATCATTTCTACTTAAATGGACATACCTTGAGGATATCCTCATAAGTGAAATAAATAGGTCACAGATAGGTACATATCGCATCTTTTCTGTGGTGTGAGAAAATAAAGATGTAAATGAGTCCTAGAATTGTATGTTATATATTGTGAAATAGGAAATACTCAAAGTGTAACAGTGTGGAGGGGGAAGAATAATGAGAGTATAAAAAAAGAAAGGAAACAAATTTTATGTATATAGGGGGGTGGTAGCATGGGTAGGGCTGTGGGAAAAAGTGAGAATTAAGTTGTGTATTATACTGGTACAAATCCCCATTATGGAGTGCAATCATGATGCATATATGTAATGTACTAATAAAGGTTTCAATTTAAAAAAAGAAAAAGAAAAGCTTGAAAGTGTTTCTGACATCAAGTAAAAACAAGGAAACCTTCCTTTACCTTTAGAACTGCTAGGAAGTGCCCCAAATCTTCTCTGTGTCAGCCCTCCACATTCCAAGTAGTTAGGTCAAATCAGGCCAGGTGTCGCAGTGACACTTGCAATCCCAGCTTCAGACCATGTGTCCAATTGTTTTTCTGAGTTCCCCAACAGCACCTCCCCAGACAAAGCACCCTCAGCATCCATAAGGAAACATCTTCCTCCTACAACCACTCCTCATCTGTATTTTCTGACTAACTGACTGACTGACAGTACCACACAGTCAAAGATACACTAGAAAGTGAGATGTTGTCCACCCTCCCACCATTCTCTCACACTGTGAACAGCTACAGATTTGACTTGGCTGTTAGTGACCCTTCCCCTCCAACTTTAGGACCCTTCCCTAGTTTGTGCCATCATTATTTTTTTCCTGATTACATTAACAGCCTCTTATTGGTTTTCCAATTTCTCATCTTTTCTAAGTCTTAATTTTTTTAATTAAAAAAAACCTTGTAGTAAATGTTCTCAGTGTACAATAATTGCATTCACTGTGGGAGCATTGTACATGTACATGACGCATCTTCATTTTTTCCACTTCCCCTTTCTTTCCCTTCTGTCTTCCCTCTCTCCAAGTATCGGTCCCCTTCCCATTTGAAAAATATTCACATCCATATTTCCTAGTATCTATCACTTAGTTTGCTGTTTAAGTGGAGTACTCTTTCAGTTTCTCATGTAAGACAAACCCTGTAGTATTTAAACTTCTGTGCCTGATTTCTTTCATTTAACATTATTGTCTCAAGGTTGATCTGTGGGAAAATACTACAGATGACTCAAATATATCCTTCCTGATGGGAGAAATTGCTCTATTGTGTGTAAATACTACATTTCCTTTTTATTAGTATGTTTTTGAAGTATATAATAACTACAATCACTGTGTGGAATTCAAACATATACATGACATATCTTAATGCTTTCTTTGTCCCCCTTCTTTCGCTTCCCTTTCCTGTCTCTTTCCTCCATCCTCTGCCTCTATTATTTTTAATAGTACTTTTATGTTCACAAATGAGAGGAAGGTACAGATTCCTTATATACTCCTTATCCCAACATGTGGACCTCCTCCCTCAGTATCAACATTCCCCCCAGAAAAGGCACATGTGCAGCAACCAATGAACCTACATTGACATCATAATCATTCAAAGTCTATAATGTACATTGAGATTCATTCCGATGTTGTCCATTCTATGGATATGAATGAGTGTCCAATGACAAGCATCTGCCATGACACTACAGTACTGCAGAGAGTTCTCCCACCCCCAAACTCCTCATTGTTCTGTCTATCCTTCCCTCCCCCATCCCTGCCATCCCTGATCTGATTGTTATCTCTCTGGAATGTCAAGTGATCACATCTAGTCTCCTCATTTCTTTTTATCCTGGCTTTGGCTATTGGTGGATGATGTCTCTGTGGTGAGTCCCACAGTCTTCAGTCTTGTATCATGCTGTGTGTAAAATGGCTCATGAGTTGGTGTCTGTCTTTCCACCATTCTCATTTTATTTCATGCATTTCCTGTATCCCTGAACAGTATGTCTGTGTGTGAACTGGCTGTGCTAAGCCTTCTCCATAGAGAACATGTTTCCATTTTACCTTCCTGATCCACGCTTGTCCTTCAAAGGCTGATTCTTTCCTGGTAACTTGCCTGATGATCCCATCTGCGCTGATAGTCCAGGCACCCTCAACCACACCTGTGAGCCATGAGTGAGCCTCAGACAGTGCCCTAATCTCTGGATCACCAGGAACTCTACGATCCTTTAGGGCAGAGACTAGACTTGTGCCGCAGTATCCTCACCACCTCTCTGCTTGCTTGGCATGTCAGAGCTCTGCTTAACATTTTTATTGACTAGTGAAACAAACTTCCCGAGAGCATTTCCTCACTCTCTACTGTAGCAGAATGGAGAACAGCTCTCACTGTGTCCCAGGGGAATTGTGAAAAGCCAGTGCTTTCGGGGCTCCTTCTCAGGTCAACCTCAAGGATCACACAGGACATCAGCTCCTTGTAGATGCTCACGACACTTAGCAGAAGGAAGCATCCTACCTCAGGAGGCAGCATCTTCTTGCAGCAGTGGATCCATACGTGGAAAGAAGGAGGGCTGAAGGAACCCTGCCACCACCTGGAAGTGAAGTCATTTTGCACAGTCTTTCATGCCAAGAAGTGTGGTCATGTGAGCAAATTCTGCTCAGCAGGACTTCAGGGGAAATTGTGTTACATTTGTATAAAGTGTCCTTGAATGGAGCACGTGTTCTTCCCTTTTCCCCTTTGCTGCTGGACAGGATTTAGATGTGTTGGAACTGGAGCAGCCATCTTGGGCAATGAGTCAACTATGAATTCAGGCCACCAGGAAGAGCAAAGAAATAGAGGAATCAGGGGAAATAACACTGCATCACTCTACATTGCCCTTGGCTTTTCTAAGTGAGAAACTTTCTTCTCTTTCATTTAAAGTATATATTATGGATAATGCCTTTAATCAGAACAATAATTAGCAATGGTCAGCAGCAAAGAATATATTTTTGCAAGAAGGCAGCAGTAGAGAGAAAACACAGTGTTCTGCTGGGAGAAGATGGGCTTGACTAGGACCTTGGGACTCAGAGTCCACCAATAGTTATTGTTTGCAGAGCAGGGATAAGAGGAATGTGGGGAAGGATGAGGAAGGACTTGGCACACTCTGGGCTCCATCAGGGATGCTGTGCACTGAAAAGTCAACCAGGCCCTGCCATTGGCATGACTTTGGTTCATGGGATTGCCAGAGCTGTGGTTTCAGGACCTGTCCAGAAGCCAGAAGCCATGACCAACTCTGAGACAGGAGGGGCCTAGGAACTGATGGTGGCAGTCACTACAGGAGTGAAACAGATGAAAAAACTGAAGCCCAGTAAAGAGATGATGTAATTCACATGAATCATGACTGTCCATGTGGCC
>PVIR01039560.1:0-13989 GCA_004026965.1 Petromus typicus
CCCCCCGCACACCGCAAAGGGTCTCAGTAGTGCTGCTGCCCTTGGGAGGCTTAGAGGTCACAGTGAACTAGCGCGGAGGCTGCAAACGCTTAATTAAATTTAGTTTTGTTGGGTCATTCTGTGGTCAGGGCCATGAGTTGAGCTTGGGGGAGGGAGGAAGGGTCTAAGCAGATATGGGTTGGACACCTGCAGTCTTTCCTGCTCTGTGCGTTTCTTTTCAGGGAAGAAAAGGCATCCAAAGTAACTTCTGAGGCCACAGGTTGGGGAAACTCTAAAACGACCATTTATTTTTGAATTTCCTTTGGCAGAAGGTGTAAATATTTATGGTGTACAATATATTTGTATATGTGTGTACATTGTTGAAATGACTACTAAATAATGTTGGTTAACTTAGACATTAAACTCACGTACCACACATATTCTTCAGGTTTTTTTTATGTGTGGTGAGAACAGCTAGTTTTCTTCTCTTTCTCCTTCTTTTTTTTGAGACAGCGTCTCAGTAAGTGGTTTAGGCTGGCCTAGATCAGCCTTCTGAGGACTGGGATTACAGGATGTGGCACCACACTTGGCTTAAATCTATTCTCTTAGTAATTGTTGAGAATATAAATTACATGTTATACACCGGATTTCCTAAACTTAATTCTCCTGTCTTATTTTTATTTTTCTTTCCTGGTGATGTTTGGAATCGAACCCACAATCTCATACATGCTAGGCAAATGTTTCCTTTAACCACTGAGCTATACTGAGCTATACTCTCCAACTCTCTGAAGTGTGTGTGTGTGTGTGTGGGTGGGTGGGTGGGTGGGTATGTTATTGGAAATTAAATTCAGAGTCTTTGTACTGAGTTATTTTTTTGAAACAGGATCTTGCTAAGTTCTCAGGCTGGGCTCAAACTTCCCATCTTTCCTGCCTCAGCCTCCCAGGTGCTGTGATTACAGGCATGCACCACATGCACCACAACTAGCTGAAATTTTATATTCTTTAATCAACATCTTCCCAATTCCTTCCTCATCTCCCAGGCCTCTGCAACCATTATTCCACTCTCTACTTCAATGAGTCTCTATAAGATTGTGCATGTAAGTGAGATCATCCAGTGTTTGTCTTTCTGTCTGGTTTATTTCACTTAATATTGATACATGAGTCTTAAAATTTGTCCGTATTATTGAAAATGTCAGGATTTCCTTCTTTTAAAGGCCAAATAGTATTCCATCGAACATGTGTACACACCGCATTTGCTTCATTCATCCCTTGTCTGTTGTGAAGAGCCATGTGAAACTACACTTAACAAAGGCTAAGAAGAGCTTGTGTATTGTGGAGGATGCAGAAAACCTAGTGTTTTAGTTACTTTCTCATCGTTGAGACGCAATACCTAACCTCCAGAGTTAAAGGAAGAAAGGATTATTTCAGCTCACAGCTTCAGTCTAGGTCGGTTGGTAGGTGCATGGCAGAGGGACATCACAGAAAAGATGTCCATGGCAAAGCAAGCCGAAGCCAGCATGCAGCAGCAGCAAGCTTGTTTTCTTTTCATCGCTTTTGTTTTTTTTTTTTCAATTTGGGCTACAAACTATTTGGTTGGTACTATCCACACCCAGGGTGAGGCTTCGTACCCATACAGTATCCCACCTTAATCTATATTCACATACCCTGATCCATCCACCTTTGGAAATCCCCATCCCCACTTATGACTGACTGTATGAGGCTTTGGGGAAGCATTTAGATGGTTTTTGTTTTGTTTGAGACAGGGTCTCACTTTGTAGTTCAGGCTAGTTTCCTCCTCTCCCTTCCTTCCTGCGCTGTGTTTTGTTCTTAGGTTCTGCTGTCAGGACCTCCTTAACTCTCCTCAGATCTGTGCTGTCCTCTACTTTCTGCCCTTGTCTCCACTGGGAGCCCTGCCACTTCCTTCCCAGATCTTCCATCAGCATTATTGCCAGAGGATCTTCCTAAAATGTAGATCTGGTCAAGTCTTTATCCTGTATAAAAAGTGCCCACGTTCCCCTGAGCCATTCAGATAAAGTTAGCTTGGGACCTGCAGTCAGCGTCCTCCTTTTCCGACCTCCCCAAAGATCCAGCTCCCCACACTCCTGGCAGGTTACCGGGAGCTCATGTCCTACTTGTGCATATTTCCCTGCTGAACCTTGGGCAGGGGGGCATGCTGGCCAAGTGCTCTACCACTGAGCTACACCACCATCTCACCAACTTTTGTCCTGACTCTTACCTTCTGGTAAGTTTTCTGCATTTTCTCCCTTGGTGTGATTAGATAGACGTGTCCTCTCTGTGTCCCCAGCACCTCCTGCCCACATTTTGTGGCATTGACCAGACTACCTTGCAATAATGGATCCCACCGTATGTGCTTCTGCCTTTAGTTTTTCTAGAAATATGACTCGTGGATTTCCCGTTTGAGAATCACCTGAAAGTTTGCTGAAAGTACAAACTTGTATGACCTATATCAGACCCATCAACTTGGATGTTTCCACAGCAGAGTCTGTATTTTAAAGTTTTCCTGACATGATACTCCCTTGTACCAAGTTTAAGAATCCCCACACTAGACACGACGGTGGCGGTGTTTTCTCATACTTCTAACACAGTCCCTAGCAGAATGGTGGCGCTCAGTAAGTATGCTCAGAACCCCTGCAGAAACTGAAACACTGAAGGGGAATACGCAGCTCCCCGAGATCCCGAATGCCAGCAGGTGGCGCTGTGTCAATGTAAATGCTTTGGCGTGCGGCAGGGATGGGGGGCGGACTACAAAATGTTCGTTTTAGCGGAATTCAATTCTCACATGC
Organism: Petromus typicus; assembly: GCA_004026965.1. Lineage (NCBI taxonomy): Eukaryota > Metazoa > Chordata > Mammalia > Rodentia > Petromuridae > Petromus > Petromus typicus. The sequence goes on from PVIR01039560.1 coordinate 2,784, forward strand.
AACGTAAATTTACTTTGCCCTACTCAGTTCGTCTACAGCTCTCCCTTCCTAGGAATAAACTGATTGTCTTAAACAAGAAAAGCCAATGGAAAGAGCTGGTCAGGGAAGAGAGCCAGGCAGCAAAGGAAGAGGGTTTGGAAAGCATACTTAATTACCCTATTTCCCGTCTGGATGGTGGAGCGCAGTCCCCGCAAACCCTACATGCTGTGAAACTACCGCAAAGCATCCAGATAACTCTGTCATTTCAGCAAATTTCTGTTAGTAATTCACTGTTTCTTTTATGGGCTGTGAAATGCCAACCTTTTAAGATCATTTTCCTCACAAATTAAAGTCTGAGGGTACTCTTTGTCAGGGCTGAGCATTTTATTTTCCTGAGGGGTTGGAAGTGAGTTAGCCGCACAGCAAGGCCTCAGCCTCAGCCACAGCTCCTCCTCCTCTTCCTCTTAGGGGTATCTGTGCAGAGCTGATAGAGCAGCCTGGGTCACTGGGCCGAACTATCGGAGGGAGGCACAGGGGAGGCTGAGCTGTCCTCCCCACACCCCGCTTTCAGCTGGAGGCGCTGGAGGAGGGGATAGGAGGGGCTCGCAGTCTTCTAGTTCTAGGCAGAGAGAGAGGAGTGTGAAGGGGACACACAGAAAGGAGGTGAAGACCTCTGTTCCTGGAATAGCCCAGCCTTCTTCTGGAGACGGAGTTCGAGGACATCACACAATTTAAACCTGGCACATGGCAAAAATAACTATCAATTTCTGAATGACCAACATAAATGAAATAGAAGCATATAAAATTAACAAAAGAAGATACACTCCTCTGTCTTCCTCTTTCTTCCTTGAATAATCAAGTGTAAAAGTCATTAGGTCAGAACCTCCGAGGACAGGCAATGCTGAGAGGCTAGGAGCTGGCGCTGGTGTCCAGAGCTGACCAGGACAGGGAGTCTAGCACAGGACGTGTCGCCACACAAAAGTGTCTGGCAGGGCGTCTGGAGTCCAAGCAGGGAGAGAAAGGTGTCTCCGGGAACATCTAAGTGTACTGATGACATCAGAACAAAGCTATTTGCTGTTGGAAAAGAGGTAAACATGGAACTAGCAGAGCTGAATGGTGCATGCTATTTGGGAGGCTGAGATGGGAGGATAGCTTGAACCTAGGAGTTCAAGGCCAGCACAAACAATTCAGTGAGACCCCATATTAAAAAAGCAAAACAAAAACTAGAAAAAACTGAGTTAGAATGAAACCCGAGTTGAGTTGGAATTGTAAGTATCAGTACGAGCTCAATGATTCTCAGTAAATAAGCAAATAGATGAGACGCATTGCATACAAATATAAATGTGAGAGGAATATGATTATATGTGTTCATACACACATATATTCTACTTTTATGTACTGAGAAGGGTTGAGATCACAGTGAACCCTGGTTTCTAAGTGTAGAATTTCACCAAAAATAACCTAACTTGACAGGTAATACAGCATGTGATCCCAGAACTCTGATAGGATGAGGCAGAAGGATCATATGTTTGAGCCTAACTTGGGAAATCTAGCGACTTAGCAAGACCTTGAATCAAAGAACAAAGAATTGTTGGGGAATGTAGCTCAGTGTGATGGCCCCGGGTTCAATTCCCAGTAACCTAAGGAGAAGAAGGAAGAAGAAGAGGGGAAGGAAAGGAATGAAAACTCCTTCGAGAAGTGTTTGAGAAAAGTAAAAGATGAGTCTGAGATATCATGTAGCACTAGAGCAGAACAAAATAGCCAAAGCGGATGCTGAAACCACCTCTGCTGGACAAATCTGGGACAATTTGAGCATCTGAGTAAAAAATGAGAGTGAGCTGGGGGTGTAGCTCACATTTGCCTAGCATGCATCAGGTCCTGGGTTCAACTCAGGGCCATTAAAAAACAAAAGATAAGAAGTAATGATAAAGCAACCCACTGATGGTAATTTGCCAATCAGATAATTTGTGATTCATAAATCTATATATACCGTTATATAAATAAAAGAGTTTAGGAATGGAAAATTCACGTAGTCTCAAAGTTCTTTCCCTGGAAAATGTCTGTTTATAACAAAGTGGAAAAGATTGAGGCTGAGAGCCTGGTTAATGCTACCCTAACAGAGTGATCGAAATTAAGGTCGCAGTGACATGATGCGCTGAAACATGAATGAAATGAGAACAACAAAAGATGCCTTCTTTTGTATTTCTGTTGAAAATATATAAACTGAGAGTCTAACCATGAGAAAACATCAGAAAAACTTAAATTTAGGGACATTTTATAAAATGGCTTGTCTGTAACTTCAAAATGGCCATAGTCATGGAAGTCAAGAAAAAACTGAGGAACTTTTCCAAGTTGAAGGCTTCTGAAGAGATATAATAAATATATGCAATGCATGATTGTGAACTAGACCTGTCCATGGTAAGGAGATTATTGGAACAATTAGTAAAATTTGAAAGAATCGGGATTTATAAATAAATAAATATACTAAGGACGCTATATATGTGGTATCCTTAATCAGAAGTGCTCTAAAATCCAAAACTTTTTTTTTTTTTTTTTTTTTTTTTTTAGGTTTTTTGAGACAGGGTCTCGCTTTGTGGTTCAGGCTGGCCCTGAGCTCAGCCTCAAACTCACATCACAATCCTCCTGCCTCTGCCTCCCAAGTGCTGGGATTACAGGCGTGAGCCACCACGCCCAGCACTGTGGTATGTGGTACTGGTTGCTGCTGGGTGTGGGTCTCCGCACCCAGTATTGTTATGTGGTTACCGGGGAATCGAACCCGGGTCCTTGCGCTTGTGAGACAGGCGCTGGAACCACTGAGCTAACTCGCCGGCCCCCCAAAACTTTTTTTTTTTTTGAGACAGGGTCTTGCTTTGTAGTTCAGGCCGGTCTTGAACTCAGCAATCCTCTTGACTCTGCCTCCTGGGTGCTAGGGTTGCAGACGTGAGCCACTACACTGGCACTGTGGTGTGTGGTACTGATTGCTGGTGGGCTTGAGTTACTATGCCCAGCTTTGTTGTATGTGGTTAACTGGGATCAAACCTGGGTCCTTGCACTTACTTGCAAGGCAGGCACTAGAACCACTGAGCTAAATCCTCAGCCCTAAAATCTAAAGCTTTTAAAATAATCCAGAATATTTTGGATTTTAGAGTTTTGGATTTGGGATACTTAGCTGATAAAACCTATGCAAATATTCCAGAATAAAATTCTTAAATCTGAAATATTTCTGGTCTCAAGCTCTTTGGAAAAGGGATATTCCATCTGCACACACACACACACACACACTGCGCTCACACATGTCCACCTACACAACCTGTTGTTTCTGTTTTTTAAGACTGACTGATGTATTTTGGTCTTTGACACAGTAGGGAGCAGAGCCATTCCAGAGTCATTTCAGAGACACAGGCTGATTCTCCCCTTTAACACAGAAGTTCTGCTCTGGAAGGGGCTCATTACAGCAGGAGGTAAAGCCCTAGATTACCACAGGGGTCAGTTATACTAGCCTAGAGCTTGTTGGTATCCAGAGTTGGCCCATAAGGTGGAGGATGACCAAGAAGAGGTCAAAGGCCAAGACAGCCTAAAGATGGAAAGAATAAGGAGTCCAAAGGCCAAAGCGTTTGTCATGGGTGGGGTTGGATGCGAGGTGGCAATAGTCCTGGTGTTAGGGTTCAGAGGACTAATAGTCAAGTCAGGTATTCCAACGTGTGAGTTGGTTGTCCTCCTGTGGGTGGTCAGTCCACAGATATCCCTGGATGGTGTTAGTGGCCAGGACACTGGAAAGCACAAGGTAGAATGTCTTTGGTGCTGATCTTCTTTGTCCAGTGTGGCCCCAACCTAGAAAGAAAGACTCCTGGCTCTCCTTGATCTCTCTGGCTGGACTAGGCCCTCAGCCTCAGAAAACGTGAGCAGCCTGGATAACAGGCAGCAGTGAGGTAGGAGATGAGGGTGCAGCAAAGCTGGCTGAGGAGGGCCGGGGAGTTAGCTCAGTGGTTCCGGCACCTGTCTCGCAAGCGCAAGGACCCGGGTTCGATTCCCCGGTAACCACATAACAATACTGGGTGTGGACCCAGCAGCAACCAGTACCACATACCACAGTGCCGGGCGTGGTGGCTCACGCCTGTAATCCCAGCACTTGGGAGGCAGAGGCAGGAGGATTGTGATGTGAGTTGGAGGCTGAGCTCAGGGCCAGCCTGAACCACAAAGCGAGACCCTGTCTCCAAAAACCTAAAAAAAAAAAAAAAAAAAAGCTGGCTGAGGAAGCAGGCGTGACCTGTTAATTATAAAGACCCAGGGACATATGCACGTCCAAGAACAGTTCCCGTATCCCTGCATGTGCATTTCTTGTGAGAACTGGAGCAGGTTTTCAGTACAATGGCGCAGACCTGACGTACCACCAGAGTCCTAGTACCCCAGCACCACCTCTCGGGACCCAGATGTAGTTCCATGGGTTTACTCGAGATTTGGACAGCATGAAAGGAGAGGCAGGTCCTAAAGAGCCTGCTGTCGTGGCTTTTCCTCATGGTAGCCCGCGCTGCTTTCTCCAGGGTGTCCTTTTCTCGCGCTTTGTCCTCTTTTGCTGGACCCACGCTTGCTCTGCAGAGCCAGTTTCTCCCTCACTCTTCGCTTTCACTTTCTCCTCATATAAACTATCAGTTTCTTTTCTTTTGCTCCTTTTCTTCAGTTCTTTGAGATAAGAGGAACCTGAAACCTAACTCCAGAGCAAAAGGCGAACAACCCAGAGCCCTGTAATGTTTAGCTGGTAATCCCCTTTTAGAAGCAGGCTACCCAATAACTGGGAATGATTTTTCTCTCTTTCCCACCCACCATCCCTGTTTCTCTCTCTCTCCAGGAAGTTGAGGGCCTCTTCCTGTGGCTGACGTGGGCGTAGCCAGTTTAAGGCAGGTTTCAGGGGCCATAAAAGACACTTTCCAGGAGGGAGGGAGATTAGGTTGAGCACGTCAGGGAGTGGGAGAGTGCAGAGAGGTGGAAACGAAACCATCCAGTAGAGTTCCGACTTCCATGGGAAGGGCAGGCTGACGTCCAAGATTCAGGGTGGCTGTGGACAGGGAGAGGCTGGCTTTGTCTTTCTTGGCAGCAAGAGGTTGGCTTACTTCTTTTTCTATGGGGAGTGTGGAAGCAACTTCCTTTGCATAAATTGCTTCCAAGGGACCTCTTAGTATGGAACCTATGCTTGGAATTTGATAGCAGGGGCTGTCTTCTTTCTGTTCCACAGGTTTTTGCTAGAGTGGGGCTCTTGCTAGATAGAATATTCAGGAGAAATTCCCTTCTCTCTTTCCTGCTGAAGCTGTTCACGGTCTGCTTTAGTCACACTGTAGAAGGTAAACAAAACAAGGTCCTCGCTGTCCTGGGCAGGTCCTTCCTGGGATGAAGATGAGCCGCTCGGTGCTCAGAAGGTTGGTCTCTCTGTGAAGCAGGACTTAAAGAAAAACAAGTTCTACCCGGTCTGGGGCAGACCCCCCACCTCGGGTCACCCCCCCACCCCCACAATCCGGAGCTGTAACTCCTTGTTCTGGTACAGATAAAGTTGATAACTGTGTCCTGTAAATAAAGTTTATGACACTTTGTTCTCCTGTAATTCATAAAACACTCTTATAAGGCTAAATTACAAAACTGTCTATTGTTGTCCTGTTCCAGTAAAGTCATTTGCTGCTTCACTAGGAAGATCTCCCTCCCTTCAATCAAATGTGTAAAAATGAAACTTTTCATTGTTTTACATTCTTTCAACAGGAGTCTACTGAGCCAGTGTTCACCTAAAACCTGAAAGAAATTCTTCTGTTTCCCATTGGCCTCTCCTGTCTTTTTGGGAGGAGGGTGCTGGAGTTTGAGCTCAGGACCTTGCACCTGTCAGGCAGGCGCCTTACCACTGAGCTACACCCCCAGCCATTTTTCTTTCTTTCTTCGTTTTTTGCTACTCCTATCTCTTAGAATTCAACACTGGAAGATGTAGTTCTACAGGGAGCAGCATAGGGGCGGGCTTCCTTGTGGGTGTTAACTGCCGTTGTTACTGGAGAGTTGGTTCTTCTTTTGCAGTTGACTGGGCCCAAGATGGAGCTTTTGATTTCTGTCTCCAAATCCACTCTTCTCAACAGAAGATTCCTTATCTCAGGAACTGCTACCACCATCTCCTCCATTTGTTTACAGTGGTAATCCTTTTCCCTTACCAGCTCAGTGCAAAGATCCATCAGCCAGTTCTCTCGTTTCTGTCCCTAAATTATATCTCCAATCTAATCAATCACTCCCCTCTCTCTCCATTGCCACTTAGCACTCCACCCATAGTCATCTACTGCTTAAAGTGTCTTTCTTCTTCTTTACACATTTGTCTCTCCTTTATGACCCATATATTACCCAGCAGACTTTCCCTGTGACCCTTAGGCACAACACCCTGTGTGTCCTTTAGAGCACTTGTCACAAGTCATGTAATTCTTCTGTTGCGATTGCTCATCTTATTGTCCATGTACCCCACTAGGTTATAGCACTGTGGGACAGAAAATCTTGTCTTTTAATTTCACCATTGTGTCTTTCCTGCCTAACAAAATGCCTGGCCCAAAGAGGAAAGTAAATCATTTTTTCTTAAGCTAAATAGTTTAGATATGAGTCAATAAGCAACAAGGAGTTTTCACATTGAAAAAAAAGACTGATAGGGCTGGGGGTTTAGCTCAGTGGTTCCGGCGCCTGTCTTGCAAGCGCAAGGGCCCGGGTTCGATCCTCGGTAACCACATACCACACTGGGCATGAAGACTCACGCCCAGCAGCAACCAGTACCACATACCACGGTGCCGGGCGTGGTGGCTCATGCCTGTAATCCCAGCACTCGGGAGGCAGAGGCAGGAGGATTGCTGTGATGTGAGTTGGAGGCTGAGCTCAGGACCAGCTTGAGCTACAAAGCGAGACCCTGTCTCAAAAAAACTAAAAAGAAAAAGGAAAAAAAAGAGACTGATAAAATATAAAAATGCTTTGGGAAGAATAATGAAAACAGTTGAATGGACATTAATTTGGGTACCAAGTTAATGGTGCCGAAGGAAGTTGCATGAAGCCTACAAAAATCTGGCATCCAAGAGACAGTTTTAAAGAATAATCAACACAATGTCTGCATTTTTATTTTATTGATTGATTGATTGATTGAGACAGAGTCTCACTTTGTAGCTCAGGCTGGCCCTGAACTCACTTTGTGGTCTCTAACTCACAGCAGTCTTCCTGCCTTTGCCTCCTAAGTGCTGGGAATACAGGCGTGAGCCACCATCCTGGCTACATTTTTATTTATTTGATTTGTGTATGTGTATGGTCCTCCGCATTGAAGCAGGGCCCTCTACATCCTGAGCATGCCCTGGGCTACTGAGCTGCACACACCCAGCCCCCCAACTCCTATGTCTTGACTGTTTTGAGGAGACAGAGGCATTGATTTTGCAAGTCTGCCAGACCAGAAAAACAGCATTATCTTCTTTCTTCAGAAAGAAAGTGGGATCATTAGAAAAAACTTAGAATTTGAGTGAAAAATGATCTCATATTTTATTATTTTTGTGATTGGATATTAAACCTCGAGCCTTGTGCTTCATATGCTTTATCACTAAGCTAGATCCCTAGCTGCTCACCCTTTATTTTGAATTTACAAACATGTCTTTACTAAGTTTCCCAGACTGGCCTTAAACTTGTGATCCTCCTGCCTTACACTTCCAAGTAGCTGTGCTTCTAAGTATTCCACCACACTCATCTAGCTCATTTGTGTTTTGTTTCATTTCCTTTTTTGAAACACAGTCCCACTATGTAGTTCAGGCTGGCTGTGAACTCACTGTGGAGCCCAGGCTGGCCTCAAACTCCGGGAGATCCTCCTACTTCAGTCTCCCAAATGCTAGAATTACAGGCAGGCAACATCATGCCTGCCGAGCCAAGCTTTTAGACATGTTGAGTTTGAAATCGCTATAAATTATTTCCTGTGGGCCACAGAAAGAAAACAAAATTACAAAACTTTTACATTGGGGTTAGCAGCTAAATGACCAGGAAGTTCATTATTCTTTACTTTCTTGTCTGAGAGTGAAGAAGTTGAAACTAATTATATCAGAATAGAGTAAAAGCTATATAAATTCTAAATACTTTGAAAAAAAATTTGACATAGGCAAAATAATTTTGAATATTTTAAAAAAATCAAATAACTATTAATAGGCATGCTATTCCCTACTGAATAATGGAAAATTTCCTTATAAGATTTTGTCATAACTTAAAAAATTTCTACTGAATGTGTACATTTCTGAATTTTCCAGTGAAAGCATTATCAGTAGGATGGTTTTTTTTTGCTGGTACTGGGGACTGAGTCCACAGCCTCCCAACTAAGCTACAGCCTCAATCACTTTTATTTTTTATTATGAGACAGGATCTTCTTACGTTGCTAAGATTCCCAGGAAATGACCCTTCTATCTCAGTCTCCTGTGGTGCTGGGGTTACAGGCATACACCATCATGCCCAGCTAGTAGAGCATTTTTAAAAAGAAAGTCCAGGTTACTGTGTTGATTTCTGACTGTTCTTAGGGTAAGCGCTTGCCCTATACACACTAAATACATGTGAGGCCAGAAGTTGCCAAATGCTTTCAGAAATGCCTGGAAGTATCTCTCCCCAAAGTACACATGTTGATATTTCTTGGAATTCAGTGCAACTTCTGTCCCTTCAGACTGCTTTGGTCCCAAAAACCACCCAGCTGGAATTATACAATAAATCCATTGTCCCAGGACTTCTCCCTGAAGGAAAGATTCGGGGACTTGTCCTTTTTCATTATTATAATTTCAAACCTAATTTATTAGCTAGTCTTCTGGATGTGGTTTTAATCTCTCCGAGGACAGTCACATCAAAGGTGTTTTTTGTGTGTGTGCTGTGCTGCACTAGGCATTCTCTTGCCCAGCAGCAGTGGGCTTCGGAGGTGGTAGAGTTAGGCATAGGGGTAGAGAATCTTCTGGGTTATTATACTGAAGCCTGGCCTGTCAGACAGACTCTTGCAGGTGGACTCTCGCAGAATAACTGTAAAACAACGGTCTGAAAATAATGACACAGAGGAATGATAAAACCTAGGTATATTTTGCAAAGACAAGAAGGTGGCATGGTAGGCTTCTGCAGCATGAGGGATGGGATTTACTCATATAATCAGTGCAATAAAAGAAAGAAAGAAATTAGTTGGGTGTGATGGTACATGCCTTTAATCCCAGCATTTAGGAGGCTGAAACAGGAGGATCGCCTTGAGGTTGGGACTGCCCTGGGCTATACAGTGAGTTCAAGACCACAGTGAACTACATAGTGAGACCTCATCTCAAAATATAGAGACAAGTTATGTAGAGAAGCACTTCTAAACAATTAAGAGTGAATAGAAATAAGACTATGCTCAAGCTCTCTATTCAAAGGTTTACAAAGATGCCCTGCAGGTAAAATGCAGAGGAGCTGTGTGCTAGAGTATTGGACTTGGTCCTTTCTACAATCCATCAAGTCTGAAAACCTTTGATTCCATAAATTATAATTGAGTTGACCTATAAACTGATATTAATTCTAGATTACACATGCTGTTCTTTCAGTTACAGAGTGATAGTTTTAGTCACTTTCTTGGGGTTAAAACGTAGTACCTGATGCCCATGATTTAAAGAAGGAGTTTATTTAGGTCACATTTCAGTGCCCAGTCAGCTGGTTCCAAGGCAGGATGGCATGGCAGAGGGGCCTTGTGGAGGAAAGCTACTCATGGCATGGCAGCAGAGATTGAAGGACGACTCAGGAAGAAGACAGACCTTTCCAGGCACCTGCCTCTTCCTACCATGCCTCACTTCCTAACAGCAAGTCAGCCATGCTGATCCCACAATCCAGTCATAATCCAAAAACCCTACCTTTGAGCCTGTGAGGTTGTCAGAGGACATTCAGCTATAAACCATCACAGTGATCGTTTAGTATCTCTATTTCAATGTTGACAATTTTCCAGTGTCTTCAACTGCATTGAAACTTCACAAATATAGCCACATTAAAAGCTCTCTGCTTTAGTAATCAGCATAAACTAGCTTCTACTACAATAATAAGCAACCCCAAAACTGAAGGTACTCAGGTTTATTTCTCATTCAGGCTGCACATTCACGGTGGTTTGGTGGCTGTATCATAGTTGGCCAGGATTATTGAGCAACTATTAACTGGAAAAACTCTGGTTCCCACAGCAAGGGGAAAGAAGAGCTTCAAAAGAAATACAGGTAACTTCTGTTCACATTTTGTTGGCCAAAGGAAAATGCATGGTCATATCTAAAATCAAGTGGGCAGCAAAATGCATATGCCTGATTTTAATGCATAAATAAAAGAGATTTATAGTACAAATAACATAATTTTTAATTTTAAGAAATGTAGAACTTTTGAAATACTCCACTGGTCTTGGAAACAATTTGTTCTTTGTTCTTTTAAGTAATTTCAACATTATTGCAGTTAGAGGACAGAAGATTATAATCCCTGGAGGAACATGTTGTCCTAATTCAATAGTTGCAGCTAGTAAGAGACAACTTCTAAGATGGACACTAAGAAGAATCCATGTATCATGAAGGGGTCTACTTTCCTACGACAGAGCTTTGCAAGAGGTACAGATGCCAGATATGTAAGATATTTAGGACCTTATCCCCAGAGTCTTCGAATAGTCAGACTTCTAAGCCTGTTGTTTTTGGTCACAGACAACCTCATCTTCTACCCTAGCATCTTTACAAACATTTTAATTTTGAATATGTGGTCGAAAGATCATTGGTTTCTGCATTGTGTGGGGGGATCCTGGTTGATGAGCAGATCCTCACCTCTCTAGAAGAAACTGGGCAAAACAGGAACATTAACTGAAGTTTGTAAATCTGTATGTATTAAATTCAAAGGGCTGTATTTTTTGAAGTTATGTCTTTACTGTTTTTGAGAAAAAATATTAATTAAAAATACAGTGAAACATTAGTTATCGCCTATCATATTGGCAAAAATCTTAAAGTTTATATAGCAGTTTCCTCTTACCTGCAAGGGATATACCCCAAAACTGCCAGTGGATGCTTGAAACCACAGGCAGTACTGAACTCTCAACATTTTATCTTATCCTATATAGACCCATGGTAAAGTTTAACATACTTATTTTAAAAATGTTATAAGTACACATTTGCCGTACATTCTTTGTGGGGTGTTGGTTCATGGATCTAACACATCTTAATTCTTTTTATTAATCCTTTTCTTTCCCCTAGCC
>PVIR01039561.1:0-13840 GCA_004026965.1 Petromus typicus
CCTTGCGCTTGCAAGACAGGCGCCGGAACCACTGAGCTAACTCCCCGGCCCCTAGTCTACCATCTTTAAATTTAGCCTTCTACAGATTCATTGGAAATGAACAGAACAAGGACAGTTTTTCTCACCAGTATCTCCCAACAGTCTCCACATGTAGCATTCTGAGGCTTCTCTAGCTAGCTCTCCACACCTCTCCAAACTCCTCCTGCAAAACCAGCCCTAAAGGCTTCGAAGTCACATGGTCAGGTACAGTTACAGCAATGACTCCACTTTTGTACCCATTGTTTTTATTACTTTCCCATTACGGGGACAAAGCACCCAACACAACTTAAAGATTAAGTTTATGTGGCTCACAGTTTCAGAGCATTCAATCCGTGTCTGTCTGGCTCTCAAGCAGAAACAGCATGTAGAAGGAAGACTATGGCAGAGCAAAGCTGCTCGCCTCATAGCATCCAGAAAGCAGAGAGAGAGAGAGAAGAGGAGTCCGAGACAGGAACACGCTCTTCTACAAACACTCCTAGACTCGCTTCTTCTCAGCAGGCCCCAGTTCTAAACATGTTAGATTTTGAGGGTATGTTTTAGAATAAAACTATAGCCCCTAGATTAGGCTGTTTTGTTCATTCACCAAGCTACTCATTAGAAAACGTTTACCAAGGACCTACAATATGTCACCCATCAAAAAAGCTCCAAAGAAGAAAAATATCAATTACCCTTCAATTGGTGCATTTTAATTAGAGGTTATTCTTGGGGTAACAGTCAAATATCTTGAGGATCTGAGTATTCTTCTGAGAGTGATGTTTTGTTCAGCAATAAATTGGTTCACAAGAAAATAAGAAATTACATCAGGAAATGTCATGTACAGGTGCAATACCCAACAAGGAATATGATCATAATGTATTTTTGAAATGTACCAATAAACTCAACTTATTAAAAAAATTAAATCACCACAAAGTGAAAAAATGCCTCTAAAGCCTGATACAGCCTGAGCTCATACATGAAGCAAGCTGATCATTAGCCCACTCATCACTAAAACCTGATATCTTAGATACATTTAAAACATGACCCATAAACACCAAGGGTTCCTCTTTTGTCATGTTGCATCCCACAGTTCAGAGCAGGGAGCCTGCAGAAACCTGTCTTCTTGAAGGTTTTCCATTTGACTAGAGCCTATATTACTTAGGTCTTTATAGATTTGGAATATCCTACCTGAGTCATCTACGTAAGCATCTGATGGAACCTATGAAAAGGTAGAGTCTAAGGGGCATGGTATCCCCAGGAGATTTCATCAAGTAAGGTGGAAGATATACTGCTATGCTTCCCATCATAGAGGCTGTAAACTGTGGGACTTCGAGATCTTTCAACACATAAATCCCACAGTGTCCTCTTATCTGGTTTTGTATTACTAAGCTGGGTGGGCAGATGCTGAAGTACACTAGTTTATCAGGGGAGGTTCTTGTGATTTAAGAGCTGGCATTGTGGTTTTATGGGATGGTCTCTTGAGAGTACACATCAGCAACCAGTTAGTATGAGTTATCCTGAAGTTGGATTAACTCAGTGACAATAGCAAGTAGGTTCTGCACCTTGTGGCCCAGTGCAGCTGTCTTCCTGAATTTGCCATGGTAAATGCCACCCAGTACTAGAAGGTGCAGCCAGCAAACCTCTCCAGGGATGCTTTTCAGTCTACAGTAGTTATCAAATGTTACTGAGTATCCATTTTCAACATTCATACGTCATAGGACATCTTGAAGCAGGTGTTAAACTTGTAACCATTGTTCTCATCTTCCTACGGCTCATTTTAAGGCCTGAAAGCAACTCCCTATATACAGGGGTGGGATTAGAATGAAGTAAGTGGGGTTTGTATAGCAAATCTGCAGGAATCTTTTACTTCCATGGACTTGCAAGAGCCCTGTTCCAGCTCTGACTCAGCCTTGCTGGGCCTCTGGTCTCCAGCTCCCCCAAAGGGGACATAAGCTACTGGTGCTGAAACCCATGGAGCCGATGGAAAGAGAGAAGAACCACGCTTGTGACCTTTTTCTGTCCTTCTCCCAGCCACTAACATCATTTTTAAAAAAGTTCAACATCAGTAGCCTTTCCTTCTTCTTTCTATTCTAGTTTGCCATTTGTTTTTACTGTTCCACAGACAATGGTCTCACCGAGGTTGCACCATACCACGTTTGGTGACCTTATTTAACTTTCCTGAAGTTTAGCTTCTCTGCTTAATCCCTGAGTGTAGGGATGTGTCTGGTTGATTGTAATATTACCAGCATCTATCACAGGTCACCATGAGTGGTTTGCAGAAAAAACTATAATGTGTGAGTGTGTTCATCTAAGTAAAACTGCTTAGAGAGAGTAAGAATAACTCATTTTCTTGATAAAATCATTCCTCTTTGTGCTTTCCTAATATTCTGTTCAAAGCATCAGTAGTGTCATGTTTTACTTTCACTTATCCATGTTGTCAATGTGCCAAGATCAATAACTGTGTCTTACAAGTATGTCTTCGCACCCTGGTCCAGTGAGGGGCTGGCATGTAGAATAGCTGCTCAGTGACTTTGTGAGATACGTGCAGTCGGTCGGTGGCTAGCACTGACTAATAATAACATTGAGTTGCTCTACTGATTTGTGAGAAGTCACTCCAAAATACAGAGAACTGAAGCAATAAGCTTTTGTTTTCTTTCGCATTTTCTATTGGTTAGGAACCGAGGAAGAGCGAGGCCATGTAGTTATCTCTCTTGAAAGGTTGGAGGGAAGGAGCTGTTTTTGTAGTTCCAGGAAGATGTTGAGCAGGGGCTTGAGCAGGGCCCAAGGATCCGCTGGCCAGTCGGCTCACTCCCGTGGCTGGCCTATTTGTGCTGTCTGTCGGCCTCTGTTCCTCTCCTCAGACTTTCACAGAGCACTGATACATGCGCTCACAGCACGGCAGCTGGCTTACCTCAGAGCACACGATTTGAGAGACCAGGGTAGATGCTACGATGCCCTTTAGGAACTAGTCTCCAACATCACATGCCATCACTGCCGCCATGTTTTCCTTGTCACATGGCTTTATTGTGGACTATGAGAGGGGACTGGATACTGGGAGGTAAAGATCACTGAGTCTAGCTTGGGAAATGGTACAGGAGAGATTAGCCACACGGAAAACACTCAAAGACAAAGCTGTCTGCACTCATCTAAATAGCAGCTATGAAGCCTGGAAGAAACCATTGTCGCCAGAAGGGGTAGGCCCTGTCTGAAGAGCCAGCCACCTGGAGGAGTCACTTTTGCGGCCCCTACACACCCCTCAGAGCTGTGCTGACAGGATGACTGAAGGTCTGTGAGGCCTCCAAACAACAGGTCCCTCTTGGAGAGGGCCAGGCCAGAATCTGGGGCTGGTGTTGGCTGGCATAATCTAAACTCTTTCTGGTGCAAGACCATAATTTGGAGCTAGATTAGGGCAGAGCCCAGGATATGATTACATATCCACTTTTTTATTCAGTTACTATAATGCTTTTAAGTAAGCAGATAAGTTTAAAGGACCAGAATAAAAATTATATAGGTAGAAACAAATATTGAATATAATGGTTTAAAAAAAGATTGTGGGGTATGTTTCTATTCATGACAAGAAATAACCCTGGAGATTATAGGCAAAATTTCTTATAACTTTTTTAGAGGTATTCTCAGTGTTTATACTATTTTTTAAAACATCTGCTTAATTGTCTAAACGAGGACTATGAACACTGTCTTTGAGTGTTAATGTTTTAAACTTTCATTGATTCTACTTTTGGTATGCCGGGTGAATTTGATTAGTTATGTACATGATGACTTATTACTTGGTCATTATATTAATTGATATTAGCTGCTATCTTTTTATATACAATTCAGTAATTACATGAATGTGTTCATTTTTGCTTTATGAATAACTTTAGTGTGATTGGTACAAAAGGCTTTAGGGTGTGAAGATACTCAATATTGACTATGAATCTAGAGTTGGTCTTTGAATTCTTAGGGATAAATTAATGCTTTAATTTAATAAATAAATAAATTTAATAAATAAATAAATTTAATAAATAAATAAATTTAATAAATTATTAGCTCTAATAAATAAATTCAATAAATTAATAGATTCAATAAATAAATTTAATAAATTAATAAATTTAATGAATAAATAAATTTAATAAATTAATAGATTTAATAAATAAATGAATTTAATAAATTAATAGATTTAATAAATAAATTAATTTAATAAATAAATAAATTTAATGAATTAATGCTTCTCCCCTTGTGGAGAAGGACCAGATTTTATAGACTCTAGACCATACAGTTCTTCATAAATCAGATGCTCTGGCCCTCTGGCCCTTGGGCAGAAATCCCCTCCTGCTGCTCTTCGTCATGCTCAATTCTTGTTCTCCTCTTAAAGAAGTTATTAGTAATTTCCTCAGCATTGACATAGCTGCACTGGAACATTAATTTCTAAAACTGGGAAATTTTACCAGTGCAGTCTGTGATGAGCAGCAGACAAAACATGCAGCTTCAGTGTTTACCTCTGTGATTTGTCTTTTTATATGTTTGTATATATTTACATATTTTTATTAGGATATATTTGCAATACATATTAAGTACATCATTTCAGAGAACTGGTCAGAGAATGCACATCTTGATCCTTTTTTTTTTTTAATGTGTCAAAGATTTTATTTCATGCATTAAATAATGAAGGAATGCACATCTTGATCTTGACCCTTCCTGCTTCCCTTCCCTGACCTTGATTTGGTTTCTTCCCATCGTCCATCTCCACAATGTTTACTTTCCTGTTTCCAACCATCAGTCTTTCATTTTGTTCTTTAAATTGTTCACACTTTGGCTTTTTCATACAAGAGAAACTCTGTGTGGACCAAAGATTTAGCTGAGTGGTTCTGGCACCTGCCTTGCAAGTGCAAGGGCCGAGGTTCGTTCCCTAGTATAACCACATACGATAATTCTGGGCATAGAGGCTCACACCCACAAGCAGTCAGTGCTGGTGTGGTGGCTCACACCTGTAATCCCCACACTGGAGAAGCAGAGGCAGGAGGACTGCTGAGTCTGAGGCTGAGTTCAGGACCAGCCTGAACTACAACGCAAGACTCTGTTTCACACACACACACACACATACACAGAAACCCTGTGACATTTAGCACTTCATATCATGCTGACTTTCTGACTCTTGTCCTTCACATCGTCACATGTCATTTCCCTAAGAAACATCCCTTATTTCCTGAAGAAAAGCCTGTGATCTCACTGTGCCTTCACTCTGCTTAGAATTTATAATTGCTGTGAATTTTGAATTTTCTAGTTTATGGTCTTCCATAGTACACTCCTAGTCTTCACAGGCAGAAACTTGCCTGAGGCACAGTGCTGTCAAAGGTGAGTGCTGGCAAAACAAATGAAGAGCTGACATAAGGGAAACCAAACAAAGAAATGTAAAGAAGAGTACACACTTACTATATTCCTTCACTTTGATAGATTAAATGTGGAATACTTCGAGTACCCCAGGGGTTCATTGGAATCTTGGCCACAGTTAGGGTGCCAATGAGAGAGTTTAATTCATCCATTACTAAGACTTGATAGCAAAAGACACTTTATATCAATAATTAAAAATACAGAACTCTCTTTGCCATTGCAAATTTGGTTTAGTTTGAGTTAAATGTCAATGTATGTGTTTCTGTGTCTCTCGTAGAGCAATCTTTGTTTTAAGAGTAGGAAAAATTTATTGAGAGAAAGCTCTAGAGCAACCTTGAGAATGTTTATTCTGGAATATAAAAATGGCTTTAATTGCTTTTCATTTTGGGAGGAATAATAAAGGATGTTAAGAAAGAGGTAATGTATAGCAGAGATATTTTTACAATAAGCTTTGTAAAGATAAAAGGAATATGTGTACACACACACATACACACACACACTGTCTGACTGCCAAATTGCAACATCCGGGGAGGGAGAAAACAGTCTTTTGTAGGCGGGACTACGGTGGTAGTAACAACTATTGGAAATGCAAAAGTTGAAATAGGAGATAGGGGTTAAGATCCTCAGAATCATACAAGAAAGAAAGTTTCAAACATTTAGCAGGAAGAAGAGCAGAAAAAATAATTCCAAATATTTTGTCTTCATAAATGAAGAAACATTTAAAACTCCTGCTTTAGGAGAAGGGGGATTTGGGGAGCAACCCCCACCCCCTTTCAGACGTGTGAGGCTAGAGAGCCAGGTGCTTTGGGAAGCAGGAAGCACCCCATCCAGTCGCTGGGAGGGGTCTCCCGAGGGTCACCAAGCTCTGGAGGAAGGGCTGTTCTTACTGTGCAGGGAGCAAAGGTCACAGAGGTAGTAGCAGAGACCCTGACTGTGGTCAGTGGAAGCAGCTATCTTGCCACATTAATTTTTATTTAAAATGCTATTTTTATTATTTTTGATTTTTGAAAACATTCTCTTTTTTCTCCGTAGTTTTCAGGTTCCTAGAAGATACTGAGAAGTTAATTCTGGGGGTGAAAGGGGCAAAATGGACCTGGACCTGCCTTTTCCTTTTATTTGAAAGACTCTCAAAGGGAATCATATAACAATGAACATTTGTGAGTCTCCTCAAAACACAATTTGCTATATAAAAAAATATAAGATATACCAGATGATTTGGATTTCATCCAAACAAATTTAGCTCTGAAAACATCAGTTCCTCTTTACTATGACGTCATCCAGAGACTTTCCAAATACAGTTGAAAACAGAGTTTATGCTGGAGCAAAGGAGTAGTATCCACATTGTGTCAGGTCGCTGGATATCAGCTCAGAAAGTATAACTTACTATAACTGATCCACTGTGGAAGTAGTTTCTCCTTGTTTTGTTCATAGTTGTTATAAAATTCAATGTTTCTTAAAGCTGCATTGGATGAATAATGTTTAAAACTAACAGACATTGTAAATATGTGCCTGGTACAGTGGTAGGTGATTTCTAAGCTTTTGTCGTCTGTTTGTCTTTCTCCCTGTGGCTCATGGGCTGACCTTGAAGTCCTGGCCTCACTCAAGTCTTTCAGCCTGCCAAGTAGCTGAGGCTGCAGGTGTGGGCTCTCAGGGCTGGCAAAGTGATGGGTTTTTTTATAGGAAGCAAAGACATATTAATTGTCAGTTTAGAACATTATAGATTCTCAAAGGCAGGAATAATGCAAAACTTGAGTTATTCTAGTGTAAGGAACCTGGGGTAAGACACCCCTAGAATGAACTATACAAAGCACATGAACTGGACATAATATTGGCAAGCTTATTTACTCCAAACTTACTCTTTTTGATTTATTTATTTCTTTTTGTGTGTGTGGCAGGGTCTTGTTTTGTAATTCAGGCTGGCCCTGAACTCACTATGAGCCCAGGCAAGCCTCAAACTCACAGCAGTCCTCCTGCCCCTGCCTCCAAAATGTTGGGATTACAGGCATGAGCCACCAAGCCCAGCACTGTGGCATGTGGTACTGATTGCTGGTGGGTGTGAGTCACCACACCCATACCCCGAATTGTGCTATATGATTGCTGGCCCTTGCACTTGCAAGGCAGGCGCTGGAACCACTGAGCTAAATCCCCGGCCCGATTCTTTTTAATTTATATAAAGTTTTGGTAACAGTTTATGTAAAATTATGTTTTTTAGAAGACACGCAGTATAATCTGTCAGGTGATCTGCAGCCCTATAACAATATATTTGACAAAGTCTGTGGGAAAAGATAAGGACTGAACTGCGGTATCTACTGACATATTTCTATGCACAGTCACGTTTAGACCTACACAAATACTTCTTGCTGGTCCAGTTTCTATAGCTACATAGTAAACAACTGCAGTTTAGTGACCCAGTCCAATAGCAATCTTCCCCTGGTGCTTTTTGATGTTCAGGAATTTGAGCGGGGCTCTGCTGGGTGTTCCTTACGCAGTCAGTAGAGGTCACATCAAGGGTAGTTAGCTGGTCTGCAGGTCTCAGTAAAAACCAGTCAAGTCCAGAAGGGGTTGCTGGAAGGCAAGACTCGGCTGGGATGTGGCTGCAGGCCACACGCAGTGGCTTTTCCCGTGTTGAAATCTCAAGGCAGCTGAACTTCTTACATGGCAGGTTGGGGCTGACAGCGAGATTACTTCACGACAACCCACTGAAAATATCAGGGTCCTCACTGTCCGGCTTTGAGCATCTCGATATTGCTTCAAGATTCTGCTTTTCAAGCAAGTCACTGAGGCCTGCTTCGATTCAACAGTGAGGCATAAGATCTGGCCCCAGTAGGAGGAAACGCTTACTGAGGACCTACCAAGTTAGCTGTACGATCCAGCCTCAGAGGTGACCTGTCCAGGGCTCAAGCGCTCGGCGCTGCCTGCTAGGAGTTTATTTTGTAGAAAGAGCACACATTTCGCCGTAGTCCCCTTTCTCTGGGTCACTTTTCTGATCCTATTAAGGATTTTTCTAAGAAGGTCCCCTTCTACTCTTCACTTTCAGAACAGACCAAGGAGCCACGGTTCTCCTTGTAGAACCGGCCTTGTGTTCCGAGATAGGATTCTGGGAGGTTTTCTCGCCGCAGAGTCGATTTGGTGAGCTCTTACGTCCCTGTGCCTGTCTAGTCATTCTAGCCCTTTTAGTTTCAAGAGACATTTGTTGCTCTGGTGAGGTGATAAATAGATTTGATTTTAGGCCACCAGGACTCAGGATGGCTGCTCTAAGTACAGGCTGGGTATGGTGGTTGTCTTGTTTTTGCGGTGTCTTGGTACCATTCGCCTTCGTCTTATGCTACCGATAATTCATCCTGCTGGGACCAGGTTGGCGGCCGCAGTGGGGGCCAGTTCTCACCCTCAGGAAGGCTCACTCTTCTTTGGCCCAGGTGGGTGGGAAACAGCGGACCCTTCCCACTCCAGGCAAAGTGCAAGGCCAGACACGGGCTAGGAGGTGACTAGCCTTGCGAGGGAGGTGACAGATGCTGTCCAGGGAGATGTCACAGGTTATGCAGGGGCGAGGAGGTAGGCCTCCAGTAGGTGAGGTGGCAGGCGCCCTGGGAGGGTGTTGGCAAGTCCCTTGGGGGGTGCAAGCCCTTGGGGGATGGCAGGCCCTTGGGGGAGGGTGCCAGGCCCTCGGGGGTAGGTGGCAGAGCCCGGGGTTGGGGGAAGGCAGGCCCTCCGGGGGTAGGTGGCAGGGCCCCCTGGCGCAGTGCCAGGCCCTCGGGGCTAGGCGGCAGGCCCCCGGAGGCAGAGGCGCGGGCCTGGCGGGGCTGGCGGCCGCGGCGTCCCCGCGCCGGGGCGGGCGCCGGGCGAGCTGAGGGGCGGTCCCGGCCGGCTCCCCGCCCTCCGCGTCCCTCCGCGCCATGCCCGGGCCCTAGCCGCCTGCCGCAGCTGCAGCCGCGCTGCCGCCTCTCGATGGGCAACCTGCTCGGCGGGGTCGGCCTGCGCGAGCCCACCACCGTGGAGGACTGCGACTCCACCTGGCAGACCGACTCGGAGCCCGAGCCCGAGCCCCAGCCCGAGCCCCAGCCCGAGCCCGAGGAGCCGGGGCCGGGCGGCGGCGCGGGCCCGGGGCGGGAGCCGGAGGAGCGCGGCGGCCCCGCGCGGGACGAGGACGCGGACGCGGACGCGGAGGTGGCGGGAGCTGGGCAGGTGGGCGGCGGGGCCGGGCCGGGGCGGAGACGGCCGGAGTCGGGCGCGCGGGCGGCCGGGCCTGGCCGTGGGCGCGGCGGGGGGAGTCCTACGGCCCAGCCCAACTTGAACGGGTGTTTTCGTCGCCGCTGCAGCGCAGCTGGGGGACGCGAAGGTGGGGCGGGAGGAACCTCCCTAAAAATAGAGGATCGTGAAACTCTGCTGTGCGTGTCTTTGGGGAGAAAACTAATAAACGCCAGGCAGCCAGCGGTCGTCCCTACAACCATTAAAAGTATCGTAGAAGGTTCCCACCCGAAGTTAACGCTGCTTCTTACTCCCGGCGAGGCCTTTCACCGAGTTCAGGGCTTTCCTCAGAAACCTTATTTCCCCCGAAGACTTGTTGATCTGACTGTGCTTGAATCACTGTGAAATGCAGTTTGGAAGACAGGGTAGCAGAGACGGGAGCGGCCCCTCACCTCGGACGGACCGGACTGAGCATGATCAGAAACTTTAAGAGCAGGAGTTGATAGCCTGTTCTCTGAAGAGGGGTCGTGTGGCGCTGCATGAGGCTTCTGTTCTCATTTTCGGGGAGTCAGAGTGGGAAGGGGGAGCCCCAGGTCCTGTGTGGCCAAAGGGATTGGGGGCGTCATTACATCCTTCTCGGCTGGAGCTGCCTTGGCCTTCCCGAACACGATCCAGGTCTTGGTGTAGGATCTAGCTAGGTATTTAAATTGACTGTAGTTTTGGGGTAGAAGCTTGCTGTTTTTAATCCCTACTTTAGAGAAAACTAAGGCTTACAGAGAAACAGAAACTTGCCTGAGATCCTACAGAGAATGATGCAAACCCAGACGAGTCCACCGCCAATCCGAACCTCGGTGTTGGAATGGAGGGTCTCTGCCCCCTTTCTTGGTGTGGCCCTGCTCTTCGAGCTGTAGGAAAGTATTAGATCCTGTTTCAGTGTTTTCCTTCCCATTTGTCTCCAATTAAGTAATTACAGAATTTGGGGTTTCAGGAAAGGCAGCTGGGAGCCAGTTCAATTAAGCAGACCCATCTGTGTGGAGGTCTGTATGAATTAGTGTTTCCGGCAGTGTATAGCCGCCCCCAAAACACTCGATCACACTGGGGCCGCCCCACTCCTCTTTGATTAGTTTCTTGCTGGTGTCACCATCGAGCTTAATTTTATATTTTGACTCCCAACCGCACTTGTTCCTCCTTCCAAACAGCCCCTTCCCAAATCTTACTGGAACCGCCTTTGAAGTGTGTTTGTAGACCATGTACTTCTCTGTCATTGATTTTTGTCATCGTAGTCCAGTGAATTTCGGACAGATGATAGTGTCCTTAACTAAGGAGGAAATGTGGGGACAATACAGCTTTGGAGGTGGAGTTTGACATCCTACCGGACATCCGAGTGGAGTTATGGAGTAGTTTTTTATATGTATAAAGTAGAGGCCCAGTCCAAGACTGGACCGTCAGTGTTTAAGAGTGTTGGTGTTAAATTCCCGAGGTGAGAGGGCGCCAGGGAGTGATGTGCGCCAGTCTCTGGTCATGCATCACACGGAAGATGTGAAGAGGAGGCGCCAGGAATGGGCTGAGGAAGGAGAGGGTGAGGCCAGCAGGGACCCAGCACAGCCCGGAGCCAGCAGTGAGCTAGCCCAGGGGAAGAGGCCTTCACAGGCTGGGGCTGTTGACATCTCATGGAGGTGAGCGCGTGCAAATGGTCTGGCAAGATGGCTATTTATTGGTAAAGTTCACAGAGCCATTTTGATGGGATGCTGGGCACAAAGCGTGATTGAGGTGAGTTGTATGCGAAAGAAGAAGGGGAAACACGTGGAGTTTGAGCAGTTCTTTGGTGGCGATCTGTTATAAAATGGAGCAGAGGCGTGGATCTGTAATCGGGGGTGGATTTGGGTCCTGGTAGGTATTGCGTATTCAAGAGCAGAGATGCTGCAGCACGTTGGTCTGGGAGCGGATACCCAGGAGCGGATTTGGGCATCAGGGAGGAGAGGAGCAGCATGTGGGAGAGCAGAATGGTCACCTGAGCAGACAAAGGGTCAGCGGAGCCCAAGAGGAGCAAGGGTGGGGGCGCAGGGCACACGCTGGCAGCTCAGAGGATGCAGCCATTCTCCTGGCAGCCGTGGCCTCCTCTCACAACTAGCGACTCCATAAATACCACTAGCTACTAGCAGAATTGCATTTCACACTAGTCTCTGACTTCAAGTTTTGGGCTGTTAAAGCTTATACTGAAGTTTCTCATGTATTCTTTTTTTTTTTTCCCCTGAAATTGATTCAAACTTAATTTGTTGGGTTTAAAACCTGGCTAGTTCTTGCACTGTCACTGGGCTTTGGGTCTTGTTCAATTTATCTGAGCTTCAGTTACCTTGTTTCTAAGATGAAACACTAATAATTGCCAGCCAAGTGAATTGGAAGAATCAAATGAAACAATGTACACATAAGTGCTTTGTAAATGGAAAAGTCCTTACTCTACAGATGTAGGGCGATGATTCATGTGGTTGTAGCTCAGGCTAAATAGATTCAGAATCTTGCTAGGCAGAGCTATTTTGAAATGTATGGCAAGGACCAGAAGCGGAGCTTTTCCTTGCTTATGTAACATGACAGAGTACCCAGTGCTAAACATCAGAGGATATGGTGACCGAGTCGGTGTCTCTGTATTTGTAGTAAGAGCGAGAATTGCATCACTTCAGAAGTGTGTGAACACGGCACGGAGCGTGCCAGTCTGTCAGCAGACGGGGCGGAGGATGGTGTGAGAAGGAGCTGGGCAGAAGCTCGTAATGAGCATTTGGGTCTCAGCATGGCAGCTGTCCTCTTCCCCTCCTCAGTCTCCTTCTTTTTCTGCGTGACACCAGATACAAAGACTTTATCATGCATCATGGCCCTATGTTAACTTAGAGAGCGCAGATTGATTCCATTGACCCGCCTCTCAAATGGCTGCATGGTGGTGAGAATTTAGCTAAGAAGGTCAATAGTTGGGATAAACTACTTTATCTGATGTTCATTCCATGTGAGAGCTTTTATTGCCTTATAGGTATTTCTTTTAAATATGCTGATATATATAACATTATCACCTTTCCACATTCACTGTGTTGCTATAAAGAATGGAGTTTAGGAACCTGGTTTGTTTTAAAATTCTTTTTTTCTTTCATAAATATTCTTTGACTCCCAAGTACAAATGAGTGATGCAAATTTGATGACAGTTTTTGTAAAATTGATCTATCACCATAAGCCCCCTCTGGTGTTGTGTATTCTCAAGCTTTGTCCTTATACCACTTGTATAATATCTGGTAAAATATGTTTTGAATTCATTCTGAGTTTTTTTTTTTTCCTGCTAGATATTGATTTGTAACATTTGTCCTCTAAAGTCATTTGAAGAGTAAATTTTTAAAAATTTAATAATGTACCTTGGGACACAGTTTTTTTGTGCAAATAAGGAAAATAGAGTACCAATAAATACTGCTGATAAGCATTGTTCAAAAAAGGCACTTACAGTATATTCATGAATCCGTATAGGTTGGCAGTTTTGGACTTCTTTATGGATATCCATTATTTTAAGTTTTTTTCTGGAAAACTTCCTGTGAAAATTGTTTTCAGCGTGTGAATGAAGTTTCACTTTTTATTTTAGGATGGTGATTCTACTGAAGCCACTGCGAAACCAAAGAGAAGTTTTTATGCTGCGAGAGATTTGTACAAGTACCGACACCAGTACCCGGTAAGAGCATAGGATTTTTTTTTTTAGTCTAAAGTATTTCCTTTGTATTTGTGATCCTGTAATGCAATAAGAATACTTGTAAGAAGGGCCTTATACCTTTTCTGTTTTTCTATATACTAGAAATTGACATATTTTTTTCCTTTAGCAGAACTTCAAAGATATCCGATACCAAAATGACTTGAGCAATCTTCGTTTTTATAAGAATAAAATTCCATTTAAGCCAGATGGTGAGTAACTTGTTACCTTGATAAAACACAGACTTTAAAGGATATAGCCACTAGTATGTGCTTCGTTTATTCCACGCTTTGCACGTTCTTCCTGCGCTTGTCGTTGGTTGGCTTGACTTTGCCACGCGGCGTCATGTGTCTCCGTGGCCCGAGGCCCGTGAGGTGTCATATCCACGGCGTGAATCCTGGTGTGATGGCTGTGAGCTGGCAGGTCCCTTTCTAGCGTCTGTGTGTCAGGGCTCCCCCCTGAGAAGGAGGAAGGAATAATGCTTTATGAGAGATCAAGATGGGAGATTTAGAGCACTGCAGAATTTGGGGTTATTGA
>PVIR01039562.1:0-13842 GCA_004026965.1 Petromus typicus
AAAAAAAAAAAAAAAAAAAAAAAAAAAAAAAAAAAAAAAAAAAAAAAAAAAAAAAAAAAAAACCTCATATCGTGGTGATAGATGCTTACCCATGTTTATGGCAGCACAACTCATAACAGCTAAAACTTGAAAGGGCCTATATGCTTAAGAAAATGTGTACTTATGTGTAATAGAATACTGTTCAGCCAGAAAAAGGGATCAATTTGAATCGCTTGTAGGAAAATGGATGCAATTTGAGACCATAATACTAAGTGAATTAAATTAGATGCAAATCTTACATATTATATTGCTTCTCTCATAGTAATAAACAACTATAAATAATTCAACAGCAAAATAAATGAAGAATAATAAGAATTAGAGAGATAAATCATTTGTAAATGGAAAAGGGATCTAGAGGGAGGGAGGTAGAAAGAAAGAAAGAAAAGAACAAATAAGAATTAAGATTATAGGGCCGGGGATTTAGCTCAGTGGTTCCAGCGCCTGTCCTACAAGCGCAAGGACCCGGGTTCGATCCCCGGTTACCACATACCACATACTGGGTGTGGAGACTCACGCCCAGAAGCAACCAGTACCACATACCACAGTGCCAGGCATGGTGGCTCGTGCCTGTAATCCCAGCACTCAGGAGGCAGAGGCAGGAGGATTGCTGTGATGTGAGTTGGAGGCTGAGCTCAGGGCCAGCCTGAACCACAAAGTGAGACCCTGTCTCAAACCCCCCCCCCAAAAAAAACCAAGAATTAAGATTATATACATGCATCTACTCCTCACAATGAAAGTAATTGTTAAGTACTACCAACTTTTACTAATAAAATACTTAATTTTAAATATTTATCATTTCATATGTATATGGTAAGTCATAGTGCAGCCACTATGAGAAAAACTCAAAATAGAGAAAAACTCAAAAAAGTATAAATATCATGAATGTATCTGAAATACACCAATAGAAAATATTCACTTAATGTAAAGAAAAAATCAATAAAGGAAGAACAAAAGAATAGCAGTAAGAAAAAGACATGTAGGAATAATAAGTTAAATATAACTGTCAAAAATAAAACCAAATGTTCATGAGAAGCAACTCAATTGAAGACAGCGGTATCATCAGCATTAATTTAAAACAAAGCAAAACAAGATGGAAATATAAGCTATTTGCAGAAATGTACATTAGATTCAAAAATATAAATAAATAGAATACAAAAGAATACCAAAATATAGAGCTTATGAGCAGAAATCCTAAGAAAGCTGGGGCAAGCAGTTCTGCTGGGACCTTTGTGAAGTGAGGAGACCCAGAAGCTCCAGCCTAGACCTTTTCACAATGAAGAGGCCCGGCATTTCCCCATGACCAATAGATCATTGTTCACTGAAGAGGCCCAGCACCTCCATCCTAGGCCATAGTGGGCCACCCTGCCACAAAGGAATCATAATCTGTACAGCAGAGATTTTCAAGGACTTTAAGGTAAAGCTCCACAAAATATAGTACCAATGGATAGAAAAGAGAAGGCCCTGGTGAGGCTCCTTCATGAAAACTGAACGCTCCTGGAAGAGTGAAGAAAGTCTGGTTCGCCAGTCTACAGTGGTGATTGATGCGATTGTTCACTCCAAGCCTCTTTTCTAGTGTTCCACAACTCAGATTGCTTAATGGCATTACAGACTCAAGGCCTATTGACCAACAGCACATGGAGGACTCCCCAAGAAATAGCCATTCCCTAAGAGTTCTAAATATTAGCAAGAAAGATACTTTCATTAAATGTTTTGCAAGCAACAACCTAAACATTAAACCAAAAATATTAACAAAAAAGAAATGAGAAGACACTTAAGTAAGACACAAAACTAGAATTCCATATCAGCAAAGAGAAACTTAGGGAGCAATGAGATGAAACAACCTGAAACTCAGCCACCTGGAATCCCTGAACTGGCAACAATTTACACCTCAGAATGAGCCAATATGAGGATTGAATATCAGATAGAGGTGATAGGACTGCAGTTAGCAATCAAGAAATGAAATATTTCTTAAAAATAGAAAAGGACCATGAGAAATCAATCCAATAGCTGCTAAATGGTGCAAAGAAGGATAACACAAAATTGATCAAAATGAATGAAGAAGCACGAGATATTGAAAATGGCATTTTAAAAAAAAATTGTTCACAGATATAAAGACAAAAAAAATCCCAAGCAAGAGAGAATTTGATATACAGATAAGTGAGACATATCTGACTCCAACTAGCCATGATTTTAAAAACCACACCTAGGCATATTAGTCAAGATTTCAGAAACCCAACAGAAGAATGAACTATTGAAAGCAGTTAGAAAAAAAAAAAAATCACATACAAAGGAAAACCCATCAGAATCACAGCAGACTTTTCAACACAGACCCTCAAGTAATGGAGAGCCTGAAATAAAGTATTATTTCAAGCCCTAAAAGGAAAAATAAAAACAAAAACAAAAAACAAAACACTCCAACCTAGATTGATATATCTTGTAAAACTATCTTTAAAAATGAGAAAATAAAGATGTAAATGCACTCTAGAATTGTATGTTATATATTGTGAAATAGAAAATACTCAAAGTGAAATAGGGTGAAGGGGGAAAAATAATGAGATTATAACAAAAAAGAAAGGAAACAAAGTTTATGTATATGGGGGGTGGTAGGGTGGGTAGGGCTATGGGAAAAAATGAGAATTAAGTTGTGTCATATACTGGCACAAATTCTCATTGTTGAATGCAATCATGATGTGTATATGTAATGTACCAATAAAGATTTCAATAAAAAAAGAAAAAAATGAACAGGAAAATAAAATTCTTCTACAACAAAGAACACCTGAGAAACTTCATGAATACCAAACCAATACTCCAAAAATATCTAAATAATACACTAGAAAAAGATAATGAGGGACAAAATTTCATGAGGCCCAAAAGAGTGAAGCCAGTGGGCAAGGCAAGAAATTAAACAGAAGAAGAAAAATTTTAAAAATTAACCAACAGGAAAATATCATAAGGACAAATCGATATGATATATCAGTTATAACCATCATTGGAAAGGGCCTCAATTCACCAGTGAAAAGAAATAGGCTAGCATAGTGGATTAAGAACCGAGATCAATATGCTGGATTTGGGGACCTCACATTCAAAAAGAAATTCATAGACTGAAAGCAAAAGCATGGAAAACAAATCTCCATGTGATAGGAATTCACAAAAAAAAAAAAAAGCAGTAGTAGCTATCTCATTTGTATACAAGGTAGATTTCAAACCAAAACTAATTAAAACAGACAAAGAAGATCACTACATCCTCTTACAGGAAACAACCCAAGAGAAAGAGATAACATTTACAAATACATATGCATCAAATACTAGTGTACTCAATTATATAAAACAAATAGTAATGGACATGAAAAACCAAATAAGTGCTAATACAGTAGTAATGGGGAACCTCAATACCCACTATCGCAAATGGACAAATAAAGTAGACAACCAATAAACAAGGAAATACTAGCACTGAACCAAACTTTTAAACAAATGAACTTAATAGATGTGTGCGGAATATTCCACCACACAAAATCAGAATATACATCCTTCCCAGTTGCACAGGTTATTCTCCATAACAGAGCACATGCTAGCTCACAGAACATGCTGAAGTGAATGCAAAAGATTTAAAGTTATCCCTGTATATTATCAAAACATAGTGCAATGAAATTAGAGATCAATGACAAAAGAAACCTCCAGAATTTCAGTAACACATGGACACTAAATAACACCCTCTTGAACAACCAATGGGTCACAGAAGAAATTAGACAGTTTACAAATAAATGATAATGCCAGTACAACATTCAGGCATCTATGGGACAAAATAAAAGCAGTTCTATGAAGGAAATACATAGAAGAAGATGCCCATCCTAGGCAGACAAAGAACTAGCACAAAGAATCAACAACTGGAATCTTAGAAAGCTTCTCTACGGCAAGAGAAACAATCAACAGAGTGAAAAGGCAACTTACAATGTGGGAAAAAAAATTTTACCAACTGTTCCTCAGATAAAGGACTACTATGTAGAATAACTAACTAAATAATTAATTTTTAGTTAATAAATAACTAAAAAATCAGACCCTCGAATTTAAACACCCATTTCAAACATGGCATCTGAAATGAACAGACATTTTTCAGAGGAACAAATAGAAGCAACAAACATATGAAAAATGGTTGACATTACTCGTCATTCTAGACATGCTGATACTGAAATTTTATTTCACTCCAGAAAGAATGACTGCTATCAAGAAATCACCAATAACAAATTCTGGGTGGATTGTGGGAAAAGGAAGCATTCTCCACTGTTAGTGAGGATGTAGACAGGTGCAACCACTATGGGAATCAGTGTGAAGATTCCTCAAAAACTTAGGATTAGAGGTCCTATTCGATCCTGCTATTTCCCTGCTGGGTATATTGACAAAAGAATTAAAAGTATCATACCACAGCAACATATGCACATTTATGTTTATAGCAGCACAGTTTCTAATAGCTAACTCTTAGAAATAGCTCAGAATCTCAATAACTAGAGACTGGATAAAGAAAGTGTGATTGTGATTGTTTTATAAAATGGAATACTACTTAGCCTTAGAGAAATATAAATCTGAAACATTTATAGCTAAATGGATGCTCCTTGAGGCCATAATCATAAAGTAAATATGACACATGTGTAAACAATAAATCATTTCTCTATTATGAGAAACTGAAGGTGTAAATGAGGTCCAAAATGTATGATACGTGTTGTGAAATAGGATTTGTGTTGCTGAAGTGGGCATGGTATTGTGAAATACGAAGAAAATGTTCAAAGGGGCATGGGAACTAGGGAAGGCAGGAAAGGGAAAGCAAAGAAGGGAATGAAAATATTTGATCATAAACAGGAAAAACTGGAAACAAAACTTGAGTATATAGAGAGGTAGGGAGGTTGATGGGAGGACAGGGGAATGGGAAAAAATAAAAATAAGATAGGTCAAGGTACAAATTCTTGATGAACGTGATCATAATGTACATTTAAAATGTACCAATAAACTCAATAAAGAAGAGAGAAAGAAAGGAAGGAAGAAGGAAGGAAAGAAGGAAGCTGGAGTGGCTATACTATTATTTGGATGAATCCATGAATAGATTAGTAAATGATGA
This sequence comes from Petromus typicus, assembly GCA_004026965.1. NCBI lineage: Eukaryota > Metazoa > Chordata > Mammalia > Rodentia > Petromuridae > Petromus > Petromus typicus. Next base: position 5,147 of record PVIR01039562.1, read on the forward strand.
AAATGTTCCAGAGATATGTCTCATTTAAAATTATAAAAATATAATTTAAACAGAAAAAAATTATAAATGTACATGCACTGAATAACAAAGCCTTCAAAAAATAGCTGATTTTGAAAGTAGAAATAGACTGAAAAAACAGTTGGGATGTTGAGTTTCTATTCCAAAAATAATGAGAAATAGGCTGAATGTCATCAAGTGAATAGAAGCTCGGAACCACACCATACAAAGACTAGGCCTAACAGGCATCTATAGAACACAACATCCACAACAGAATACTCCATAATGCACATACAGCATTCTTCAGAGCAAGCTGTGTGCTAATCTATGAAAGATCAGACCTCAACAAGTTCAAAATTATTGAGATCAGATAAAGTATGTCCTTTGGCCACAATGAAGAAAAATTCAAATCAATTGTGAAAATTTGAGAATTTGTACATTAGTATTAAATAGCCACTGGGTTAAAAAGAAATAATGAAGTAAACTTGAAAATACTTTGACATGAATTAAAATTAAATAACATTCTCAAGCTTACAAAACACACCAAAGAAAATCTACAAAATCAAATTTTAGTTCTTCAGAAAAGTCAGCAAAACTGGTAAGCCATTATTTAGTTAGACAGATTGACTTATTCAAATTATCTTAACTGACAACACTTCTGAGAATATTACCTTACACATCATCAAGTACATTACTGTGAATGGTATGCAGTTGTATATGTGCAAGTTATGTGGGAAGACAACTCAGTTTTGTAAATAAAACACATCCTAAATTTAATTTCAAGCATTGAAAAAATTTTCATTTTTCCTAGTTAACTCCCTCCCCACCTTTTGCTCTGGAAGGCTTCTTCCCGAGTTTCAGGGCCCACTGCCCGTAACATAGCTCTTAATTTTTCTTCTCCTTCAGTTATCCAGGCAATAAACTTGAGGTCAGTTATTTACATGTTTATTGATGGAAAAGTTGCCCCTTCAAGTTCATTCCCACAAATGTTCACTATACAATGTGTTCTGAGTGTATGGTGCTCACCTGTAACATGAATGGATGTTCTTTTTTTTCCATATAAAAGAATATAAAATTTCCATGCAATCTCACCAGTAGGCACAATGATCCGAATCAAGGGGTTCATTTCAGAGAATAAATTTGATCTTTTGCCACAAATGGAGGCAGAAATATAATAAACTAGATATCACAATGGAAGTAACTATTTGTTTTTGTTGTGTTTGTCTATTGTGTACTTGAGGGGAAGATGGCAGCAGTCTGCAACTAAACCAGCAAGAGTCTCTGACCACTCAGGAGCAGCCCTATCAGGAGGGCAGAGACAGACACCCATGATCTGTGCTGTCCCAAGCCCAGGACACATCTAGCACAGAAGTGTCATGTGAATGGTCAGGCCTGGAAGACTTTGGATCCAGTCTTCTGATGGCGTCAAAAGATATCTCCACGTGAGGCTACTCTTGCTCCCCATATATGCACATGTGTCAGAATGTTACTAATCTGTGGGGTTTACACTCTGAGATCACAGTGTTTCTAACCATGCTGGGCCATTTTTTCACTGGAGAATACTACAAACTACTAAAAGAAAGCGCACAGGGCTACTGTCCGCCCTCAGAGGCTCTGCCTGTGGCTCTGCTCCTCAGGGCCAGAGCTATGGGGAAAGTCTCAACTTTTCACACAGCACTTTCCTCACTGCCACAGTTCTAGTCCTTCTCTCCTTGCTTGGGACTGCACAATGAACTTTCTTTACTCCCATTTTCAGGAACAGCTGATGAAATTTTTATTTACACTAATGTTCCCATTAGTATAGCCTCTCCTCAATAAATCTAAAACCTCTAAACACATACTTACTGCACCTATCTTTGACTTGGCTCTTTTGTGTCACCAAATCCCTCCATAGTCTATGCTGTTGAAATCATCAGTTTTACAACAATTACAACAACAAATAATATTTATTAAGTACTTGCTTTGTGGTAGGCATTCTACTACTTTACATAAGTTATCTCACTGTGCAACTAAATATATGTTCATATTTACCAGAAGCATTTAAAATGCACTCAGATAAGAGAAATGTTTGTCATCATGAAACTTTTAACATACCAAAGAAGTGTAATCTACAGAAGAAAATATTTTAAAGGATTAAAAGGGTCAAGCACTAAATTCATATAAGATACTATTAAACTTACATTTCTATTTATGGAAAATAAAGCTATTCCTATTACATTGTATCTATTTTTTATTTTTGTCCTATTTATTTCTTACATCTTTCTCAAATTCTTGGAACTCACAACTTCAAATATGTCAAATAAATATATTCAGTAAAATCCTCTCAGAAATATAGAAAGTAAGGATTATGTTTTTGCATTAACTCCAAAATTTGTTGCACACAAAACCAGGCTGATGTTAATTTGGAGTGAGTACAGAAAAATAACATGAAACATGATTTTTACTATTCTTTTATATCACATTTTTAAACTCTGGACTTTTCATGATCAAAATCCTTCTTATATCATCAAGAATTACACACTAGTCTCTGATGGAACAAATTTGTGTTGGAGGCAGAAAATGATTGACTATTAACACTGGAAATTTATTTTTCCTATCAATATTAATACAAGATATATATTCATATTAATAACCACTCTGAAAACTAGTTTCACTTCTTCTACACATAATCAATAAACAGTATGTGCAAAAATATGACTGCTACAGCAGCGATGTTGGTGTATGAGATGGGGTCTCTTCTGGATCTGCCACCATCTCGAATATTCCATTACACCACACATACGGCAGCTGTCACAGATGTCTATCATGGCGGGACTGGATCAAGGAAAACAATCAGCCACGGAGATGACATGCAGCTGCAGCTCACGATCTTCCACTTCTCACTGAAGGGCTCCATGAAGCCACTGCCTTCCTCCTTTAGACGAAAAAGAATGAATCAGCCATGTTATTACATTCATCCACAGCAGATAGAAAGCCCTATTACATTTCACTGTAGACAGTAAGAGCTAAGCATTTCATGACAGGAAAATGGCAACTGTATAAACATCTTCATGCTCAAGATTGTTAGCTCAGCAATTTTTCCACAGAGTTTACTGTAATTGTATCTTCATAGCAATATCAATTAAAAAATATTTTGAAGCAAAATAAATGTATTGTTTGAACAATTTTATTTCAAAATTTGCATATCTTGTCTAATAAAAAATAAATAAAGCTTTAAATTACTATCATGAGTTTCCTGTGCAATAATCACATATGGAAAATAACTTAGTACAAAAATTTCTTTCTGGTCTCTAAATCACTTTACAATTCTACTAAATATGTGATTAAATTATAAATATAGAATATTACACAAGACAATAGCACTCTTTGACATAATGAATCACATGCATCTCATTTTTAAAAAAGAAGATCAGCTAAGATTTTAGTCCAACAGCATGTACTTATGTTGCCAGCAATAAGAGTGGGGTAAATGAACACAATTGTAGAGATGCCTAATGTAAACTGGTGTAATGTTTTAGACAACAAATATTTATTAAAAGTTAGGATGCATATACTTTTTGATCTGGAATAGTACATCTAAAAGCTTATAACAGATATGATCAGCCAATCATAACAATATTTACTATATTTACTGTATTACCACATTTACTATATTTACTGCAATATTCATTGCAATGGAAAAATTACAAAATGGAAAAAAAAAAACTAAGTATATACTCTCACAAGGAAATCTTACTTCATGAACTTAGGATAAGGTTTCTGGACCAGCTCTTCCCAAATGATTTATTAGAATCTCTCTTTAATAAATTATGACACAATGAAGTACTTTAGAATTAACCATACAGATTCTGGAGATATATATATATCTCCATATATGTTTATATATGTATATATATGTTTATATATATACATATATATAAACATATATATACATATATAAACATATATATATATTTCTGCAACAATTTGTCAGAAAATATCCATTATGCTGTGATATTTCCAAACTACCTTTCAAAGAAGGTAGTAATGATCACATCTTTTTAATTTTTAAAAAATTTGCTTGTACTTTTTAAAATGACAAAACTGTATGTAGTTATCACAGACAAAATGATTTGAAATGAACAAATTTTGGAATGGCTAGATCAAGCTAATTACATATGCATTACTTCACATAATTGTCATTTGGGGATAAGAATAGATTTTATTTTCTTGCATTTGTCAAGAATATAGTATATTTTTTAATTTAAATCTTTATCAGTACATTATTTATACATATCATGATCGCACTCAACATTCCCCTAACTTAGATTTTGTAACCTTTGACCAACATCCCCTAACTCCCTCTCCCATCAAACCTTTAAGATTGAGCCTAACAAGTGATTGCAAAGATAAAATAAGATGTGGTTCATGTACACATTTTGACAGTGATATGCCCACAAATCATAATTACAGTGATGCAAAACTGATACCACGTGTGAGAGACACAGCGGTGTGCCTCGGTGATGTCTGTGTTCCCCAGTCCAGAGATTCTCTGCATCCTCTCGGTGAACATGCATCTCTACGCATGCATGGAGCCCACACAGGGATTTTAAGATGTAACTGCCTCCCAAACAGCTTTCTAACACCACAGAGAACAGCCCCCTTTCAACCCAACATGCAGATCTGTCCACCACATATCCTGGGACTCTGAGAAACCCCAGCAGAGAAATAGGTTTGTTCCTCACATCTGCCACATCCCTGAACACACAGCCACATGCATCCAGCCTCCAACATGTTGATATTCTTGTCTCCCCTCTTGTTTTCTCTACCTTTTGACTTTGCAAAATTAAAATCTCTTTCCTGTTATTTTAATGTGGTTTGATGAAAATGAAATTGTCTATGTTTAAGTGGTCATTGCTTGCAACAGAAGTTTATTTTTATGTATTATACATATTTTCCAAATTTTCTCCAAAAATTTTACAATCTCATGATTAGAATATATATATCTGTTAGGTAAGATGAACTAAAGAATGACAGTTTGGAGCTGCTGATGTGGCTTAGTACTGGAGGACCTGGCCAGCATGCACGAGGCCCTGGGTTCCATCTCCAGTAGAGAAAAAGAGAATAAAAAAGGATGTAGGAGGGAGAAGGAAAAAGGATGGACACTGAATACACAAAGCTAATCTGGCCTCATCTTCCAAATAAGCATTTATCTAATTCTAAACAGGAAAGATTGAAAATAAGGTGAAGTTTTCTACTAAGCAATGATCAATTGTTCACAATAATAACCTTGAAATATGGCTTCAGGCAAAGAAGTTTTCCAAATTATTAGATATTTCAAGAAACTATAACAGATGCTAGATTCATATACTCCCTGAACCTTAAGCAATTTCTTACCAAAAGACCCTAGGGAATAAGTGCAAATCAATTCTCTATTTGAGAGTTTCCTAAAAAGCTACTACAAATAAAAACACACGTGTGTGCACATCCTGCTCCTCCAGGTGCTGCCAGTCACAGGCTGACACAGTGTCCCCTGAGTGGGACTCAGCTAATGATAACATATGACAACACGCCTCCTTACAGTGATCCAGCATCAACCCCGCCAAGGAAGCACCTTTTAGGACATATGCTAGCAACCGGGACTCTTCCACAGTGGTCTCTTCTTCTTGAGGGCAGTTCACACAGACCACTAACTCACCCCAACACCAAGCTGTGGTTCCTCACAGAGAGTCTCTGCTTAGCTAGTTACAGGACAAAGAGTTAACAACAGACGCCCTTCCATCCTAACAAATCACACATAGTGATCTTCTTTTCCAATATGGCCACTAGTGACACATCACTTCATTAGGAAGGAAAATAAACAAAGAAGAATGAAAAAAGAAGAAGCAATAGGGTAAAGGCTTTTGAAGAGTGAAAGAAAGTGGGAAAGCAACCACTAGATATGGTAATAGAAACTCAAGCATGTCAGAAATAAGAAAAAGGCACCAAATGTCAGTTACTAATTTATCCATATCTGGAGTGGTGCAATGAAATAAGAAAGATTGTATTAAAATTATATATGAGGAGCATATATCATTATTATTTACAGATGATATCAGTTTATCTAGAAAATTCAAAACAAGCAACTGCAATCTAAAGATTTGTAAGATAAATCTAACAATTTTTTTCAATGTAAAAGGATTAACTGATTGAAAAATACAGTGGAAAAGATATTAGCAAACCAGTCATGGAAATGGGATAATATCATAGTTATTGCTTAAATTTCATGAACTTTAGTGCCCAGCACTACTCTGTGCTTTTAGCCATATTTCATTTAATCCTCACAACATCTCCAATAAATTTTGACTCTTAGACTTTTGACTCTGCTTTTCATAGATGAGGAAACTAAGGCTGAGATAACGCCAACAGTTTGCCACGCTGAGGAGTAGCAGGAGGAGGTGACATGTTCCTTGTCCAGCCATACCCTAGGCTGATTCCTGGGCACAGGGTATCACATGGAACAAATTCAGTGAGAATAGAGAACTACAAGCTGTATGAAGGACATAATGAACCTAGTAAACAAGATCAATGCATCATTCCTTCCCAGAAAGAGCCAACATTATACTCACATCATTTCCCTTACATGGTATACAGTATAAATGACAAATTTTAACAGCATTTTTTCTGTCATTCTATTTTTATTACCTTCTCTTTTCTTCTTTATTTCTATCCTCTGAGTAGAATAATTCTGTGGTTTATCTAGAATAATCAAACTTGAAAACACGCAGGAAAATTCTGCAAAAAAAGATTAACGAGGAGCCTTGTTCTTCCAAGCACTGAAATGGATATAAACCAGTATTAAAGCTCAAACCCTGTAGTGAATGCTTACAAAGAGAGAAATGAGGGAACAGAAAAGGGCTTCAGGAACAGAATCAAGCCTCTGCCAGACTTCGTGTAACTCAGTTATCTATAATCAGATGGCAGTGTGAAAAGATTCGAAATACTAAACACTGATGAAACAGAAAAGTATAATTTGACATATATGTAGTGGTATGACAAACTGATAGGAATACTGGGAGTAGCAATTTGAATATATGTATTATATGCAAATATATGTGCATGTATATGTATTATATCTCTGACTTGATAATTTGATGCCTAAAATTTTTTTAATGAACTAAGTGATTAAGTATTGTTAGTTATAACAAAATACTAGAAGTGACTTAATGTGTAATAATAGTGGGCACCTCATTAAACTTTGAAGTACACTTGATGGTAAATATACTGAACACCTACTTAAAAGTATGACATAGAGCTACTCAGCGAATTATAAAATTATGTCAACAAATCAATTGAAATATAGCATCCACATTATAATCCCACTAGGAAATTTTCTTATTTTCATAGATAGATGTGAAAATTATATAGAGAAACCAAGTGAACAAAAATGATGAAGGTAACATTTACTACATACTTAGAATTTCATTACATTATTTCACTGTATCTTCACAACTTCCCTATCAGATAGACACTACTAGTGCAAAGAGACTTAGAGGAATTGGTAAGTTTTTATAGTGATACATGTAACTGGAGATAAAGTTGGGAAGGACCCAAAGCCACCCCGCCCTGTGCTCAGGGCTCCCTGTGGTGGTGAGGGCTGTCACCAGGCAGAGGTATCAGAAATATGTGCAGCTGTTTTGCTTTGTTTTGTTATGTTTCTACCATGAACGAGTGTTACATTCACAGTCATGGGAATGACGAGGAAGAAAAGAAATCAAGGATGACTTTTGTACAGCAATTCATGAATACATTTGAACCAACTAAGAAGAAAAAGGAAATGGGAGAGAAGTGGGAGGTAAGCTGAAAGGCTGAAAATTTTCATATCTATATTTGGTAAAATCATTTTCTATAAAATAGTCAGTCAATGGTAATAAGTACAATTGGCATAACCTTAACAGAGGGTGTTAGTTACCAAAAAGTTAAAGCATGTATAGTCTTTCTTATCCCAAAATTGTATTCCAAGAAATTTATCTGAAAGAGGTAAAGAAATTCAAGGACAGACATAATTCTCTTGCCTTTGTTATTGTTAATGTACTATAGAGGAGATTAATGTACTACAGTGGAGAAAGGGCGGCGTTGCGAGTCTATCCTACCCGTGACTGACTTGGTCTTTGCTTTGTACTACATCGACTGTGAGCTGGAGCAATGGGCTCAACCCCTCAGCCTCAGTCCACCTCTAAAGTTAAAACCAAAGCATGTGCCCCAAAGAACTCTTATGGGGTTCATTGACAAAAAACACAGTATGGGGTCTGGGATATTAAAAAAACAACACTATTTTGCTTTTTCCTTCCTATCACTCAGTCTACATAAACTCTGACCCTATCTCTGGGATAAACCATATAACTCTGACCCTATCTCTGGGATAAACAATATCACCTAATAATTTCCACATTGTTCTACATGAAAAATATTACAAAGTACTAAGTTTATTGTTTAGAATTATTCTGAAGTAAACCTGTATGACACTCTGACACTTTCTCAATTTCAATTAGCACCAAGCTAATTAACAACACTGGTTTACATACTACAGTGAGTCACATTTTTCTCCCTTTTTCCCTGATCCCTAGGGTGTTGTAAGAGTGATTGAGTATCTAATTACTACTTAATTGAGTGCATATATTATACATTTTTCACTAGTTCATGTTTAATGCTTTCAGTTCAGAAACCAAAATCAATGAAAT
>PVIR01039563.1:0-13838 GCA_004026965.1 Petromus typicus
CACAGGGCATGGAAAGCTACTACTGCTGACCTAGGGGAACTTCCTTGTCCAGTACTAGAACCCAGGGCTGCAAGTTTTGTGTATCTTTTTCTGACCCTAACTAAAAGGGACACATGACTGTGTAGTTTAGACCATTTTAGAAGGCAAACAAAAACCAAGATAAACTGGATGAAGGAGAAACATGGAACTTGTCAAATCACATGAACAAAGACACAAGTCCATATCCAATTTCATCCTGTGATAGGTTCCTATGTTCTTTCCACATACTCTTTCCCTCACTGGGCATGTGTACCTGGCAGGGGTTTACTGGCATCACCACATTCTCTATTTTCATTATGGGTTTTCCCTGTGTCAACCTTGGAAGATGGCATTTCTGCTATCATACTCTCGAATTCAGAACAGAGTGTGCTATGGCTTGTTGCTCCTAAGGTTTCCACAAACTGAATGCTTGAGTTCAGGATGCTGGTGACTTTCCCTCCTGGGAGATGTAGATTCATGTTTCCTAAGTGTCCAAGTTTTTCTCCACTTCTACAATCATCACGAAAAGCTCTCCAAAGAGTAATGGAAGATAGAGGGAACTATAGGTGTCTTGAGCACTTATTGCAAGGAAGACGGTCAGAGATCTCCTTTGAGGAGAGGAGGATACTCATGAATGCAGGGACATGGGCCTTACAGGGAAAGAAGCCTCTGCAAACACTAGAACAGGGCCAGTTAAATCCTTGTTCAGAAGTACAATTTGGTTGCAGTGATGAGGGTATAATGGAAATTTCCACATCATCTGGTGATCCTGTCATCTCGCTGCTCTCTCCTATACAGTAGAAGAGGTGTTCACAGATAAAACATTGTTTTATCTCTACCTTCCTAAGTATTTGGATTACTACAAGAATTAAATTGATACAATTAATAGGAACTGGGAAACAATAAATAAATGCACTCTCTATATATGTTAAATGACATGGAAATACTTGCAAAGATATTAAGTCTTGGGCTAGGGATTTAGCTTAGCGGTTCTGAGGCCTGCCTTGCAAGTGCAAAGGCCCTGCTTTGATCCCCAGTAACATAATATAACAGTGCTGAATGTGGAGACTCACACCCATCAGTAGTCAGAACCACATACTCCAGTGCCAGATATGGTGGTTCATGCCTGTAATCCCAGTACTTGGGAGACAGAGGCAGGAGAATTGTTGTGAGTTTATGACTGAGCTGAGGGCCAGCCTGAACTACAAACTGTGACCATGTCTCAAAAAAAATTAGGTCTCAATATGTGTACAATAAACTTGAAAAAGTATATGGACTTGTGAAAAAAGTAACAGAATTGTATGAAAAAGAGAAAAATAAACATTATTTCAATGGCATCACTACAGACTCATCTTGGCTCAAATTCTGTTTATTAAACATAGTGGGAATATCTTTCCTGATGATGGAAGATATATCTCCTTGAAAATCTCATGTATTCCTTTCTAAATACAGTGGGAAGAACACAATGAACTTTCAACTACTGTAATGCAAGTGCTTATAAACATAAATCTTTAGCTTGGTAGAGGGGCAAAGGTTGGCACATGGCACCTTTTGACCTTCTTCTGTTGTTTCATGATGAAATAACAGAAAGCAGGAGGAAGTAATGCTGAGTAAAAGAAAATCACAAGAATGAAAGCATTTCTCATTCCCTGAATATCCTAGGATTTAAAACATTGTTTATCTCAGGACAAAGCCACGGCTCTGTAAAGCTGAACACTCTAAAAAGAAAAGGCAACTCAGTTAGCTTCAGGCCACAGTGTTGTAATCTGTGAACATTCTTGTGATATGCTAAATTTAATGGGCTAAGAAATGTCTGGCAGATTATTAAAGCACATGTCTGTGCATGACTGTGGTGTAGGCTAGCAAACTGAAGGGGGAAGAGCCTGCCCAATTGTGAGTGCCACAAACTAATAGTCTTTTAGCCTGGCTACCATAATAAAGTGAAAAGAAACCTAAATGTGAGCCTTTCAGAAAAGATCCAGTTTTAATCACCTCAGTAGATAAGTGTTGTAGCTTCTTCCCCCTTTCAATGTAGACTTGCATTGGCAGATCTGCAGGAGATCCAGACTTTTGACCATAGTGCATTGATGCACCCCTGATCCCTTTTGTTCTTTGTTTTCTCTTCTTGGGAGAGAAGCTGATGAATCTGACCCCCCTCTCCGTTGAGAAAAGTGGAAAAATTATTTACTTGACCATCGCAGAAGTTTCCTATCCCAAATCCTCACTCACCGATTGCCCCAACTGCACAGAGAGTAGAACAACTGGGGTAGATCCTTGGCTTCCTATAGAAATGGAACAAACAAAGTAGGGAATTATACCACAAGTTGCTTAGTTCTGGTTCCCCTTCCATAGGTACTTCCTCTCACTTTGTTCTGTATTCTATATTCTGAAGAAAAGATTCCCCCAAGTGAATCAAAAGATGCACTGCTAAACACTCTTTGTGTAGATTTACAGGAAGTAGAATATCAGGTGACCATCAAATTAGAATGTATAAGACAATGCTGACTTGGGAGAAACCTAATGCACTCATCCCAGCAGTTCAGGCTTTATTGTATTTTCCAAGACAAATGAGAAAACAATACCATGTTATAGATGGCATAGACCACACCCACCACAGGAGCTTCAAGCTATTGTCATAATAATCTCTTTGCACACTTTACAAAAGCACTTTCGTGTACCTGAGTTTATTAGCAGGATTGTTTTCCTTCTGAATTACAGCTCAGGCCCCACTGTTAAGGTGCTAGCCACTGAATAAAATACGATACCCTTTCGACAATGCTCTTTTTGTCAGAATTCAGTTTTCAGCAGGAAGTAGAGGGTATGAGTCTGATAACACTTGCAAAATAATAACATAGAGATTGATGTTCAGCTGTGAAGAGGAAACATGTTATACCTGATTGAAACAAGCTTATAATTATTTCATGCTAGATCAATATGTGTGAAAGATACTCCACACAAATACCAAGAAACTGCTATTAAAATATACAGTGAAACAAATGTAAGGGAAAGGAAGTGGTAACTCAAAAAAAAAAAAAAAAAAAAACTCACTCAGTAAAAAAATAGGAAGAAAAGGGAAAATTGAGGGGCAAAAAGTGTCCAACATATAAAAACAAATTGTAAAAGAAGACTTTTCTGATTGACAGCAACTTTAATTTATAAGAGATTACACTTTTCAATAAAATGCAGAGATCTGCAATTTGAAACTCTTGAAGTATGTTTGTCCACCCAACATTCACTCTAGATAGACTCAAAGTCATAGTACTTTGAAATTTGGCTGATGAAAAATGATATTTTCTTCTAATAGTAACCAAAACAACTAATTATGTGGCAAATTATTACTTTAAAAGACTGAATCAAGATTGTTCCAAGACAGACAGACACTGTATGATAAAAGAGTGAATACATCAGGCCAGGAGTTTTGCTCAGTGGCTCTGGCTTCTGCCTGGCTAGTGCAAGGTCCCGAGTTCCATTCCCAATAATCACAAACTACAATGCTGAGCATGTTGACTCATGCCCACCAGCTATCAGTATCACATGCCACAGTGCCAAGCATGGTGACTCACACCTGTAGGCCCAGCACTGACCACAACATCCTACAATGCTGGGTGTAGTGGCTCATTCTTGTAATCCCAGAATTCAGGAGGAAGGGACAGGAGGACTGCTGTGAGTTTGAGGCTGGCCTGAGCTACATAGTGAGTTCAAGGCCAGTCCAAATGACAAAGTGAGACCCTGTCTCAAAAAACAAAATAGAGTGAATATAAGAATTATAACAAGAAGATATAACAGTTATAATATAATCACACATAAAAATGAATTCACTATAAATATGAAACAAATACTGAAGGAATTGATGAACAGATTGACAACAGTGAGCAAGAGATTAAAGACGATACTATTGATGCTGGGTAGAACAACCAGACAGATCAGGAAATGGTGGACTTGAACATAATAAAGAACCGAACCTAAATTACATATACCAACATTCACATTCACCGACAAGTGAACACAGAGTCCTTCTCAGGGCATGCCCACGGTAAGTTTTCAAAGCAAGTGTCAACAACTTCTTTGTCTCTGTATGTATGCTATTTAGTGTAAATACCTGTAGAAATAAGCATACTTTTGCCTTTTGTTAGATATGTTTAATCCTTTTCTCACTGTAAACTTTTATAACAGGTTATGAATTACAGAGGAGAAAAGTATTTGATTGCAAAAAAAGAGCCTATGTCCATCTGTACATTTACCACCTAACTTTAGAATGCAGGCATCGCTCTGCTAGGCATATGCACAAAAGAATTAAAAGTGTTATTTCACAGCAACATCTGTGCACCCATGTTTATAGCAGCTCAATTTGTGATTGCTAAGCCTTGGAAACAACCCAAATGTCCATCAACTGGAGACTGGATAAAAAAGTTGTGGTTTTTTTCACAGAATGGAGTATTACTCTGCCATTAAAAGTGATAAGATTGAGTCATTCGTACTCAAATGGATGTAGCTGTAGGATATCCTCATAAGTGAAATAAATACGTTACAGATGTTTAAATATCATATCTTTTCTCTGTTATGAGAAAATGAAGTTGTAAATGAGTTTTAGTATGTATACTTGACATTCTGAAGTAGAAAATATTTAAAGGGAAAGAGTGTAAGGGTAAATAATGAGGGGAAAACAAATGTGGGAATAATAAAGAAAAAAAGAAAACAAAGTTTGTGTACATAGGTGTTCGGGGAATGCAGGGCCAGGGGAAAAGGGAAAAAATGGGAATAAAGTCATATCATATTCTGGTACAAACTTTTTTTTTTTTTTAAGGTTTTTTGAGACAGGGTCTCTCCTTATGGTTCAGGCTGGCCCTGAGCTCAGCCTCAAACTCACATCACAGCACTCCTCCTGCCTCTGCCTTCTGAGTGCTGGGATTACAAGAGTGAGCCACCACGCCCTGCACTGTGGTATGTGGTACTGATTGCTGCTGGGGTGAGTCTCCACACCCAGTATTGTTACGCGGTTACCAGGGATCGAACCAGCCCCTTGCACCTGCAAGACAGGCGCCGGAACCACTGAACTATATCCCTGGCCTTCTGGTACAAACTCTTAATGATGAATGCGATTGTGGTGTATATTCATCATTACTAATAAATATAATTTTAAAAAATAGAATGTGACAGCGTGTCTCACATACACTGCAGATGATGGAATTTTATTTCACAACACCAATGGTAGTGCTTGAATTTTAAAATGGCCATCAAACATGATATTAACACTTAAATGCGTATTTTACATGGTAAAAAGTGAAAGAATTTCAACTAAAATCATTTACTCATCTACTTCAATGTATCATGGCGTTTTCATTTCAATAAAAATTTTCAGTCTTGTATCCGTATAATATTACATGAGAAATGCCTAAAATTAAATTATTCTCAATCCTTTCAAAATGGTTGTACATTCATTTTGTAGTGGGTTTCTCATGGAACTTTAAATGCATTCATCTTATTAATGAATCATTATTCTCAAGCGTTGTGCAGTGGCAGTATTACAGCCAATGAGGGTTACCAGAGGTGTGATTAGTGCTAACGGAAACATTATTCTCACAGTGTTAATAGTCTATCTTCAGTCAAAAATTGTAACACAAATAATACTTTAAGAGTAAGAAAAATATATTAAAGATACTGAAGTCACAACAAAATAAAATCAAAGTGCATAATAGTAGCAAGTTACACATATTAAAGAACTTTTTAAAACTTTAAAATAAGGTAGATGTTGAAATACAAACCTACTAAAATATAAGAATCATGATATACCATGAAGTTACAAATTCTCACTTATGAATGTGATCATAATGTATGCCAAAAACGTACCAATAAGCTCAATAAGGGAAAAAGGAAGAAAAAACAAAAGTAATGTTACTCATTTTTGTGGGGTTCCCACACTAGCTCAAATGGAAAAAAAATTATGTAAATGTTAATATCGTATTTCCATGCATTTATCATAACTCCAAATAATGTTCAGTCCCATGTAGGGCTTCTCATGAATGCAATGATCACTGTGTGTCAGAGAAACCATTCTTCATTCATTAGAAATGCAAAGAAAGAGATAAAACTAACTTCTGCATTTTTTTCTTATGCGTTGATGAAGATATTCCTCAAAAAAGTTAGGAGGGCCTTCCACACAATTTTGTGGATATGGCTCAAGTTCACACCCAAAACAGTGTGAATCCCCTAGCAAAGGCGGTGCTTCTAATATACAATATAATCTGACATATCTCTTTATATGTCTTAGCAAGTTAGGATATATTTGAAACAGATAAATAATCAAACCTATAGCAAAAACAGAATTATGATTTAAAGAAACTTAATTTACATAAAAGGAAATAAGGGAACAAATGAAAGCGACCTGTTTATGAGAAACAATCCTGTAAACACTTTGAATTATATTGGAGTTCTGTTATACAACAATAAAAAAATATTTTCTTACAGCACAAAATCAAGAATATCTCATGAGGGTTGCATTTTAAAAGCCAACTTTTAAATGGGATACAGGCACATCTGAACTCTGAGAAAGATTACACTGTAGATATATAAGGGGCATATAAAGTACAGATATGAATTATAAGTAAGATATGTACTGCTCAAATTTAACATTTCACATGCAGTATTCATTGTATTTTATTAGCCTTCATAATTTCACTAAATGATGAAAAACTTATAACATAGGTCAATAAAACCAAAATGCATGTGTCAGTATCGACTTCTTGTCTGAACTTTCATGTGAGAGTGTCTCAATGAGCTCATAAATCCTAGAAACCATCATGAGGCTCCCAGACATTCGGAACCTTAAGTCACATTATCAGTCCACAAGTGAGCAAGGGTAGTTTCAGGTAATAACATTCAGAGTCAATTAATTATTGTGGCTACTTAGCAAATTATGTGCTTTAAAACTACATACTGAGACTACTACAAGCACTGATCTAGTATTAAGACACCAAATTTGAATTTTATATTCACAGCTTAGGAAATTTAATAATGAAAAGCAGAAAAATATTGTTCAGTTAAATACATGCATTCCACGTAAAATAAACCATCATAAATCAATACCATTTTTTTATTCTATAAACGCATAGGACATGTCCTACAAAGAAATCTAAAAAATAAAGAAAATAATACCTTTTCACTCTTAGAACTCATCTATTCAAATAAAATGTAATTTAGACTCAATGAAAATAGCACATAAAAAAGGCAGGACCAGAACCCTGAGGGAAAGTCACCTAGGAAAGTTGCACTTTTTCAGTGTTTCCAGGAGAAATGACTCTGTTACCAGCCAATCACGTTATGTGAAGCACCATGAATTTAAACTTCAAAATGTCCACTTATATGAAATTTACTATAAATGACAATGAATTTACATTTGAATGTAATACTGGTAATAGTGTATGAATACAAAACTATATTGACAGATGTGAAGTATAACACAAATACTTACCTGTTCTAAGACAGTCATGAAAATAACAGATACAGTAATATCTTCTTTTTGCTGTTAACATATAAAATTATTTTCAATTGTACATGTGGGAATACAGCATTCTTTTGCTATATTCCATGGGAAAGAGCCCTAATGCAATCCAGAAGATACTAAGATAGTCATATTAAGAGAAAGTCAGATTTTGTCATTTTCCATTCACACAATAAACCAACATTTGATTCAATATTTGCCAAAGACTGAAGAATTGACTATAACTGTCCCCTGACTTTTTGTGAGCCAGCAAGTGTAGCTGAAGCAATTATTTCCTCTGATCTTCATTTTCATTTTTAACTCTGTCAAAATCTGAACTCCACAGATTGTAACAAAAAAGTAAGGAAACAAATTTTATATATATGGGGGGGGGTGGTAGGGTGGGTGGGGCTATGGGAAAAAATGAGAATTAAGTTGTGTCTTATACTGGTACAAATCCCCATTATGGAGTGCAATCATGATGTGTATATTTAATGTACCAATAAAGATAATAAAAAAAAAATCTGACCTCCACAATATAAATATACACTTTAGGACAACATATTTCTAAAGTTAACAATGTCTGAAAAACTATGCTTAAGCTCTTCATTTATTTAAAATTACAAAGTCCAATACTAAAACTGAGGAAGTATGCAAACAATTGAGAAATAATTTTGCCATGATTTGAACACAAGAAGTCAAAGCATTATGGTTTCTCTCACAGAATAAATTTCTAGGAAGAGAAGGGGATTATAAAGCATTAAATGTCAAAGCTTGATGCTCTGAGATGCCCAACTGTCTCTACAATCAAAGCGTAGCAAATTCACTGTACTGTACACATAAAGTCCATCACACAGTGTCTTTCATTATAGTTCTCCTTTTGGCCTTTGGTGTAAAATATTGCTTGTAACACATTCTACTCTACTTATTTGTTGGACACACAAGGGTACATAGGGTAGATAAATGTTTTTCATAAGGAAAAAACATGAAGTATAGGTATTTCATATGTCTTCTGAACATGTCTAGAATTTGGTGTGTGCTGAATCAAAGTGAGGGAAAAAAAAGAATAATCAGTTTTGATAACGTTTTTCCACTACTGTTTAAGGTGATGGTGTAATTAATTAATAGGCTCAAGTACTTCATGCCAGTTTTTTGTACTGATATAAATTTATGTGCATATATTCTTGTTTCTACACATATTAAATTAAATGACAAAAGTTAAAAAAGAAACTTGGATATTCATTTTCAGGTCACTGTAGTGTTACAGTATAAATACATAACTTCAGTTCCTTGGCAGTTACTTAATCATGCTCTATGAACTAGCATGTGGTCTATTTTCGAGAATGAACCATGAGCAGCTGAGATGAATGTACACTCTGATTTTATGAGGTGGAACACTCTGTAGACATCTATTAAGTCCATGTGCCCCAAAATTTGTTAAACTGCAAGTATTTTCTTATTGAATTTTTGTCCAGTTGCTGTGTCTGTTTGTTAGAGTGCTGCATTGTGGTACCCTACTACTATACTTTTAGTGCTTATCTGGCTTTTAATGTTTATTAATATTTGTTTTATATAGTTGGGTACCCTAGAATTTAGTGCATAAATATTTCTGAAAGTCATTTCTTCTTGTTGGATTGTTCCCTGTACAAGGCTGTAGGGTCCTTCTTTGTCTCTCATAATCAGGTGTTGTTTTCCTATGTAATGGAAAATTTCTCATCCATAAAGAATGACAAATTTGTGTCATTTATACACAAGGGCTGTACCTGAAAGACATACTTATAAGTGAAGTAAATAGGAGACAGATGTGTTTGTACGGTATCTTTTCTATAGTGTGAATAATTGAAGGTTTAAATGGATACTAAAGTGTATGATAGGTAATGTGAAATAGGAGGGAAATATGTAAAAAGGAAATAGTAAATGATGGGTAGGGGAAAGTGAAGAAGGGAAAGAAAAAAAATGATAGTTAAAAGAAGCAAACCAAGCTCTTGTATATAATAAGCATAGTTTGTTTAAAGGATTGTGGAAAAGTGGAAAATTAGAATCCAGTTGTGTCATGCACAGATACAAGTTCTCGATGATAAATGTGATCATATTGTATGTATAAAAAGTATCAATAAAGTCATTTTATAAAATCATGATTGCAATTTGTAAAATTTGCTACCTATTTCTTTCCATTCATTAATTTTTACAATTTGTACTTTTTTTGGCTGTTAAGAAGATAATTCACTTGGATATTTGTTATTGATTTAAGGGTGCAATATATTTAATTATTTAAATGCTGTCATTACTCCAACAACCCTCAGTTTATCAGTCTTCCACAAAATCTCATAAGGCAAAGGGACAGAAATAGAGACAGAGAGACAGACAGACAGACACACACACACACACACACACACACACACAGAGATAGAGAGACAGACAGACAGACACAGAGACAGAGAGAGACAGACAGAGAGACAGATGAAGATAGGCAGAGAGACACACAAAAAAGGTGCCGAAACTAGAAAATGTCCAGATTGTAAGACACAGAAAAGATTCAGAGACTTTGAGGTCTCAGGACCTCAGTGCTTTCAGCACAGACCAGAGAACAAAGGGCTGCAGAGGGACAGAGCTCGGCCCTTTTCCACTGGGTCCCAATCGAAGATTCATCAAAACTGAGATGTGAACAGCATGTGAAGAAGCCACCTGCGTTCTGAAAAACGGTTGTACTTCAGTCAAGGAACGGGAAGTTGTGCCACTCAAGAAAGAAGAGATCAGTGGCCATCTCCACTCACAGAAAAGTGATTACAGAAACCCTCTTCCTCCAGGAGGCACCTGCAGGGCCCTCAAGAGGTCTTGCCTGTGCCCTATGGAGACATTTCTCTGATAGTAAGAGCTGCTCTGAATCTCTGCAGTTTAATCACAAAGCAACACTCAGAAAGATCAAACCTTTACCAGGTCACTCAACAACATCCTGAACACAGATCATGGATTGCTCTAGCAGTCCGGAAGATCCCAGTGGACAAGGAAAAGATCAGAAGTAATATATATCCACAAACTACCAGAGACAAGGGAAGCAAGAAAACACAATTTGTGCATGATATATTGTGATTATGTTCTCACATTCCTATGTTCTCCTTTCAGCACCCCCACACCCTTATATGTCATACACAGGTACATATTCTCAGGGATGAGTGTGATCATACTGTGTATTTAAAATTTACCAATAAAGTCAATAAAGAAAAATAAAAATAGCAACCCTTTATGAAAATAGAGATCAGTGCACAAAAGTCCTCCTGATTAGAAAAGAAAGCAAAAGGCCCGACTATATTTGCACTCATGAGTGACCACAAAGAAAACCTGAAGCAATTACACTACTTTGACATTGTCTGATCTTAGCAAGACTGCAAGATACTGTACAATTAAAAGAACCACAATGAGGACATTTGCAAGTAAAGACTAAGAGGCTTAACTCTCGCTTTTGAAGAGATTTCTTACTAAAGGGCTTACTTGAGACAACCTGTAAGATCATACTTTATGCCAAAAAGGATTTTATAAATATTTTTGAAAGCTAAATGAAGAGAAAAGGCCACCTGTCACCTTTAAGAGGAAGAAGATCTTTCTACAGCCTGGAAACCATCACCTTCAAATGGAAACAGCAGGGAAGATAATGCACAAATCCTCAAATCTCTGTGGAAGGCATATGTCCAGCTCAGTGGGTTCCTCCACCACCCTGGCTAAACACTCCTGTCATGAAAGAGGCACTATGTGCTCATAGCATGTCCCTCAAGAAAGGCTATCATTATGCACTGCAAAGATTAACCATTAAAACACAAATGATGTATTAATTTTCCTTTGGATAAAGAAATGGAATTTAATCCACATAGCCAGCCATAACAAACACCATCGCTAGTTGATTCAACCAAAGGAGATTTCCTTTCTCACTATCTGTGAGACTCTGAATCCACCATGAAAGTGCCTCTGACTTCTCTCTGATAGCTCTGCTCATGGCTGAAATTCAGTCCCTTCCGACCATGTCCTCAAGGGTCCCTCACCAGTGCCTGTGTCTGGAGGGGTATCAGAGTCACTGAATTGTCTAAAAAGCAATGACAACCATATTGTAAGAGAGCCCCAAACTCAGGGCCTCATTAAGCTTCACTAGTCCCTCAGAGAAGTGATCTCAACACACCAGGACTGCTCAGGACAGCAGGGTATTAGTCGTGTGAGCAGAGAGACTTGCTCCTTCACACCAGCTGCTCATACAGATATGGTCATCCAGTCACCAAGAACAAGGGGACACACTGTGAATGAATGAAAAGCTGTCCAATCCATCCTTCCTGAGGGTGTGCATGGAGTGTGCCTCTCCTCCTGGCTGGGTAAGAGGAGGAGATTTCCTGCTGCCCTGTGCTGTCTCTCAGGAGACAGAAGGCCAGTGATGTGCACTGCACTGTGTTGGACAATAAAACTGCCTTCTACTTTTGTATGGAGGTGTTCTGACTGTTGTGCCAGGTGATTTTGCTGCTCAGTTTTGTCCCCATCACTCTAACTCTCCATCGCTCAAGACTCAGTTCATTGCCCCATGCTGTGTGCTTAGTGATCGGAGCCAGGCAAAGTAAGTCACAGAATTATTTTCCAGTCTTGCTTGCTTGTTTGTGTTCTCATGTGAGGTAAGGAGCTAGATTTTTTATATTTTTCTCCTTGTTGTGTTTATACCAGGAAAGATCCAAGGAAAAAAGCATGACACAGGTATGACACAAGCAGCATTCCCGTGGGAGGGCACAATACCTGGAGAGAAAAAGTGTCCTCTACATGCACAGCCACAAATAAGTAAGAGAACAAGTAAATCAAGCATTTCTATGACTGACCAACAATAGTAATGGACCCATCACTGGTACAGAGACATTTATATGGAAATTATATGAATCTTCAAGCAATAGTGGTACAAGGCCCATGGGAGAAACTATACATTAAATGTGCAATTAGTACACTCCCATGTTTATCATTTCCCTCCATGCGATGGCATACTTTTGAGTACTTTCTCCAAAGAAGTCAAACTCATGTGCCATGGAATTATTTCAAGAAAAAAATGAAATACTACACTTGGAAATCAAATTATTTACATTTACTCAATTGTTATACAATTTACTTAGAAGATGAATACTCACCCTGCAAATGTCTATCAAAATGCTGAGTGTTGTTGATGTGAATTAAAAAGCCTGAATTGATTTTCATGTTTTTCCATTGCTCAAGTTGCCTGCAATTATTTTGTCTATTTAAACCCAGGAATTCAGTTTTCCCATGGGCAAAGACAAGGAGATCTGGAAGAGCAATCACTGAAAACAAGCTCAGACATAGAACAGCTGTCCTTTTTATTTGGTTGGTCTTTCTTACTTGAATTTGAGGTTGTCCCTGCCCTTTGGTATCTTCAACTACAGGGATTACTGTGGATAACCACTCTGTTTTATGCATGCTAGGATTGTGGATATGAAGACTTGGGACCACCCTGTTTTATGCATGCTCAGATTATGGCTGTCAAGGCTTGGAACCAAAGAAATGTGTGATGAGCTAGTGCTATTGGCCTTTCTGCTTCTGCAACACTTAGCCTTCTGTTGTTGTTGTTCAGAGTAGCAAGACTCGAACCCAAGATCAACCTTTTCTTCAAGGTTCTAACATTGTGGTTAATTTTTTTTGTTAATCTGTTTGCTGTGAGACTCACAGGGGACTGTTGCTTGCCATGAGGTTTCTGGCTGTGTCCTATTCCCCTGTGTCCCACAGCAAAGAATAGAAGAGCCAAAAATAGGGAAGCACTATGATAGGGTTAAATCAGTATGTATCAGTCATAAGCATTAAAGTCAATGGCTTCAATGTGTCAATTAAAAAACACATATTGAAAGAATGGGTGAAGATGTACAAGATGCACCATTGTGCTATACACAAGAGACACACCTAATTTGAAAAAAAAGAAAAAACAATAGACTCAAAGTAAAGGGTTGGAAAACAATTCTCCATGTGACAGGTGACTGTTTTAAAAAAGGCAAGAATGGTGATCTTACTTGCAGACAAAATAGAATTCAAACAAAGTTGATAGAGAGAAACAAAGAAGGACACTATATCCTGGTACAGGAACAATGCAAGGGTAAAAGATGGTATTCATAAATGTCTGAGCATCAAATTCTAGTGCACCAAACTGTATAAAACACATAGTAATGGTCATGAAAAACTACCTAAGTAATTGTACATTATTAATAGGGGACCCCTAAAGGCCACAATCACTAATGGATCAACTGGACAAAAAGCCAATTATGAAATACTTGAACTAAAGTTTTGAACAAATAGACTTATGAGATATCTACAGGGTATTTCA